>SJXQ01001409.1:404342-431256 GCA_006408695.1 Aepyceros melampus | reverse complement strand
GAAATGTGGGAAGGGTAAGCAAAACTCTACAGACATTAGTCGACTGATAAAGATACTGTGTGTTGAAAAATGGTGGGGAAACTAAAATAAGCACATTTTACCCTGAAATGTGTACCCTAACAAACCAAAATCTGTGTCAGCAGATTTAGGGAAGACTAGAACATAGGTGAATATAAACAAGCATTTTAATAATTAAGCCAATGGCAAGTTTTGGAATTAAGCTGATATATCCTTATATCAGACCCCTGACTAAACTGAATTTTATCATAAAAAATACTTCCCTTAAGTACCAGTTCCTATTCTATGAGTTCTTGTGTGTTTATTGATCTGTGGCTGTTCATCTATTTAGTTTGTCCTGACATAGTGGACAGAAAAATCTTGTTTCTTGCATCACTAAAGAGCTAAAGATCACTCCAGGTGATCTGCTTTACAGGCAAGTCTTTCTCAGGCTCTCAGGTGGCAGGAAGCATAAATGCAACATTTACACTTGATGTTTCCTGCCATCCTACGCTGATTTCTCAGTATAATTTTAAATACTTACCACTTAACCTTATGGACAAAATCACTATGTAATCCTTTAAAAACAGGTGTTTTCTTTGATACCTGTACTGAACCTGGTGGTACTGCAGTCTAATAAAAAGTTTCAGCTCAGTGGATAATGAAACTTGAATGAGACCCTGCACTTTTATCTTTTGTCCCAAAGTTTGGCCCATTACAACAAGCAGGATTTGTTAACAGGGTTAGTAGTCCATGCTAATAATGTGAGACTGGATTCTGATGAACTACCAGGCAACTTTGTTTTAAACCTCCTCTTACAAAATGTTGCAACCAGCCAATCACAGAATTATATTTCATGATTGTCTCATAACTATCATTTAGACTCTGATTTGCATCTTAAATACATTGGGCTGATGATGCAATCACAGGGTGAGGAAACACTGTGAGAGTTTTTAACTGCATGCAAATAAGTAATGAATTAGATATCTGTGTCAGAGTCTGTCTATTGCAAAACAGGTTTCCACTGGTGCTATAATATTTAAATGAAAATTAGCCTCTTGTTCTTAAGATGATGACATTACCTGAAAGCATTCTCAGTCTACCTTTGTTTTGCTACTTATGATTCAGTGTTCATGGAAAAAAAAATTAATCTTGGCACTGTGAAGAGACTGGAAAAAGGAATATTATTGATAGCTTATGGTGAACAATGTTGGATTTGCGATCTCTGAAAAAGAAGATTTAGCTTCAGGACTAGAAACCAGGCTTGAGCACTCAGGGCTCTCGTGTGGCAGAAGCTTTATCCCAGTGAGAAGGGATGGAGAAAGTTTCTGACACAGACATCAGAAGGGGGCAAACAACGCCCCATTCACTAGTCTTTAACAAGGGAGATATACACTTTTTAAATTATTACAATAAATCAAAAGAATGGCTCAAGATTGTAAAAATTTTACAAGACTCACTCCGAAATTTACATTTTAAGATAACAGGATTCAGTTCAGTTCAGTTCAGTCACTCATTCGTGTCCAAATCTTTGTGACCCCAAGTACTGCAGCACCACAGACCTCCTTGTCCATCACCACCTCCCAGAGTTTACTCACTCATGTCCATTGAGACAGTGATGCCATCCAACCATCTCATCCTCTGTCATCCCCTTCTCCTCTTGCCTTCAATCTTTCCCAGCATCAGGGTCTTTTCAAATGAGTCAGCTCTTTGCATCAGGTGGCCAAAGTATCAGAGTTTCATCTTCAGCATCACACCTTCCAGTAAACATTCAGGACTGATTTCCTTTAGGATGGTTGGATCCTAAAGGAAATGGTTTGATCTCCTTGAAGTCCAAGAGACTCTCAAGAGTCTTCACAAACAGCACAGTTCAAAAGCATCAATTCTTCAGTGCTCAGCTTTTTTTATAGACACCACAGACCTCCTTGTCCATCACCACCTCCCAGAGTTTACTCACTCATGTCCATTGAGACAGTGATGCCATCCAACCATCTCATCCTCTGTCATCCCTTCTCCTCTTGCCTTCAATCTTTCCCAGCATCAGGGTCTTTTCAAATGAGTCAGCTCTTTGCATCAGGTGGCCAAAGTATCAGAGTTTCATCTTCAGCATCACACCTTCCAGTAAACATTCAGGACTGATTTCCTTTAGGATGGTTGGATCCTAAAGGAAATGGTTTGATCTCCTTGAAGTCCAAGAGACTCTCAAGAGTCTTCACAAACAGCACAGTTCAAAAGCATCAATTCTTCAGTGCTCAGCTTTTTTTATAGTCCAACTGTCACATCCATACATGACTACTGGAAAAACCATAGCCTTGACTAGATGGACCTTTGTTGGCAAAGTAATGTCTGCTTTTTAATATGCTCTTTAGGTTGGTCATAGCTTTTCTTCCAAGGAGTAAGCATCTTCTTATTTTATGGCTGCAGTCACCATTTGCAGTAATTTTGGAGCCCAGAAAAATAGTCTGCCACTGTTCTACTGTTTTCCCATCTATTTGCCATGAAGTGATGAGACTGGATGCTATGACCTTAGTTTTCTGAATGTTGAGCTTTAAGCCAACTTTTTCACTTTCCTCTTTCACTTTCATCAGGAGGCTCTTTAATTCTTCACTTTCTGCCTTAAGGGTGGTGTCATTTGCATATCTGAGGTTATTGATATTTCTCCCAGCAATTTTGATTCCATCTTTTGCTTCCTCCAGCCCAGCGTTTCTCATGATGTACTCTGCATATAAGTTAAATAAGCAGGGTGACAATATGCAGCCTTGACGTACTCCTTTTCGTATTTGGAACCGGTCTGTTGTTCCATGCCCAGTTCTGTTGCTTCCTGGCCTGCATACAGATTTCTCAAGAAGCAGGTCAGAATGAGTGAAGTCACTTAGTCATGTCCAACTCTTTGCGACCCCATGGACTGTAGCCTATCAGGCTCCTCTGTCCACGGGATTTTCCAGGCAATAGTACTGGAGTGGATTGCCATTTCCTTCTCCAGAGGATCTTCCCAACCCAGGGATTGAACCCAGGTCTCCTGCATTGTAGACGACACTTTACCATCTGAGCCACCTATTCCCATCTCTTTCAAAATTTTCCACAGTTAATTGTGATCCACACAGTCAAAGGCTTTGACATAGTCAATAATGTAAAAGTTTTTCTGGAACTCTCTTGTTTTTTTGATGATCCAGCAGATGTTGGCAATTTGATCTCTGGTTCCTTTGTCTTTTCTAAATCCAGCTTGAACACCTGGAAGTTCATAGTCACATTCTGTTGAAGCCTGGCTTGGAGAATTTTAAGCATTATTTTGCTAGCGTGTGAGATGAGTTGACTCATTGGAAAAGACCCTGATGCTGGGAGGAATTTGGGGCAGGAGGAGAAGGGGATGACAGAGGATGAAATGGCTGGATGGCATCACTGACTCGATGCACATGAGTTTGGGTGAACTCCGGGAATTGATGATGGACAGGAAGGCCTGGCATGCTGCAATTCATGGGGTCGCAAATAGTTGGACACGACTGAGCAACTGAAATGAACTGAACTGAACTGAACTGAGATGAGTGTATTCGTGTGGTAGTTTTAACATTCTCTAGCATTGCCTTTCTTTGGGTTTGAAATGAAAATTGACCTTTTCCAGTCCTGTGGTCATTGCTGAATTTTCCAAATTTGCTGACATATTGAGTACAGCACTTTGACAGTATCATTTCAGGATTTGAAATAGCTTAACTGGAATTCCATCATTTCTCTTAGCTTTGTTCGTAGTGATGCTTCCTTCCTAAGGCCCGCTTGACTTTGCATTCCAAGACGTCTGACTCTAGGTGAGTGATCATACCATCATGATTATCTGGGTTGTGAAGATCTTTTTTGTATAGTTCTTCTGTGTATTCTTGCTTTTACTTTGAAGTTTTGTTCATATGCTGGGAACACCTTCAGTTCAGTTCAGTCATTCAGTTGTGTCCAATTCTTTAGGACCCCATGAATCATAGCACACCAGGCCTCCCTGTCCATCACCAACTCCCGGAGTTCACTCAGATTCACATCCATCGAGTCAGTGATGCCATCCAGCCATCTCTCCTCTGTCGTTCCCTTCTTCTCCTGCCCCCAATCCTTCCCAGCATCAGAGTCTTTTCCAATGAGTCAACTCTTCGCATGAGGTGGCCAAAGTACTGGAGTTTCAGCTTTAGCATCATTCCTTCCAAAGAAATCACAGGGCTGATCTCCTTCAGAAAGGACTGGTTGGATCTCCTTGCAGTCCAAGGGACTCTCAAGAGTCTTCTCCAACACCACAGTTCAAAAGCATCAATTCTTCAGCGCACAATCCAACTCTCTTAGAAAAGTTTGAAATTTGATTATGATTTGAGAATTCTCTGAATTTCTAGGATTTGTGGTAAGTAAATAGCAAATGTCACAGTTTTGCCAAAGTGTTGTGACCACGTGGTGACAAATTGTAGTTGGGGTTAACTGGGAAGAGAGGAGTGTGTGTGTGTGTGTGTGTGTGTGTGTGTGTGTCTGTCCACTGGAGGGAGAGCTGATGGCTTGTGTGCCAAGCATGACAAAATGAACATGTCCATCTAAATCCATACACTGACTTGCCAGAACTCTCTCTCAAAATGTAGTTGCTTTTCATTATATTCTATCTTAAATGTGAAGGCTATTAGACCATTTCATAATATAGGATATTCAAAGAATATAGAGATTTGGAGGAACCATATTATTCAGTGTTGTGGTTTTAGAGAGCCAGTACATCTATCCTTTTCTTTATCCCCTTAAATATGAACCAGTTAAAATATTAACACAAAATTCAAATAAACTGAAATTAATACAAACCATTATTTCTAAAGAAAGCTTTGGAGAGTGCGCATTGAGCTATACACGTCACTCAAGTTAAGACTAACCCACATGAAACTTGCTGCCTTGATGGGCAGAGCAAAAGAAAACACAACAGGCCATGGAAGGTTTTGGGGAGGCTCATTGTGTACAGACAGCAGATGGCATGAGAAAATTAGAGAGGGCTGAAGTTGAACCTAGCTTCTCTTTCACTTTCACAAAACACCAATTAACAAAATCATCTTTGACTCCTGGAAGACATTACTGAGAGTGTGTCATGGTGATTCAGGTCCCTCTGCATAGAAACAGGAAAAGGAAGTAAATGTTGCTATGTGACACTGACAAGTCACATTTCTTTCCAAGGTCATAGTTATAATCATTTCTCTTGCTTTTTAATTATAGGGAGTACTTTGACACTTATTTCTTTATTTCAGAGCATAAGACTTTTGACTCCCTGAACAGATGGATGGCAAACAAGCTTGGTTGTGCGAGTGGAGTAAGAGAATGAATTTTTTTTTTTTTGTCACTGTGACTTTTGCCTTTACCCAGTAGAGACGTGATTTCAAAATCAAGTCAGTTATGCCTCAAATAGAATTTTTTTTAAAAAAATTAATGTATTTCATTCATCCCCATTGCAACATAGATCATTCCTCAAGAGGGTGTAGTATCTCATTACTTTTCTGTGATTGTGGAGAATTTCTGAGTGACATCCAAAGGTGGCATTTTTAGAAAAGACTATTGCTCTAGACACAGAAAATTTAGGTTATATAAGGTTTTAATTATGCCTCAAGTAATCCAGCTGCTGCTGCTGCTGCTAAGTTGCCTCAGTCATGTCCGACTCTGTACAACCCCATAGACAGCAGCCCACCAGGCTCCCCCATCTCCGAGATTCTCCAGGCAAGAACACTGGAGTGGGTTGCCATTTCCTTCTCTAAGTAATCCAGCTAGATAGGAAATTAATAAACTGTTACACACTGAGGATAGGATGCTGTATTAAGACTAATAATAAAATGTTTTAACTTAGAGTAATTCTTGTTTGGAAGTAATAGAGGAGGTAAAATTTGGGAATAGCTGAGAATTTTAAGCCACTCTTTGGAAAAGTGATTTTGCATTCTGTACTTTGCAAGGGCATACCAGAATATCTTAGGATAGGTCCGTATTTTCTTACTCATGCTGTAAATAGTCTGGATATCTGGATATCCAGATATCATAGTCTGGATATCTGAAGCCAACATTCTCAGGAGGAATTCTTCCCCTTCTTCCCTTTTCCCCTTTTTATAGTAACAAAACTTCCTTAGTGACTTCCAATCCAACAGTTCTTAGATGACATAGTGGTATCATTGTGACATTTGTAGTTGTTGGTGGTGGTTTTTTAGTTGGAAGCTATGAAAGTTTAGAGAGAAAACTGAGATAAAAAAATGGGTCATCTAAGCAGTGATTTCTGTCATTGTTGCTATGGTTACATACAGAAAAAGGAAGAACTTCTATTTTCAGGGATACTTCTAACATATAATATTAGGATATTCTTTCTACCTCCATAGCTTTTGGAGTAATCTAAATCATTGATTTTATATCTGTTTTAATACAGTGATATTTTTGTGCTCTGCTTATATTGTCTATCAGATGCTTATGATTTTTGTTGTTTTTTGCTCTAAAAGCTTAAATGTACTGTATTCAAACTAGAAATCAACATCTGTTTTGGTACATACTTATGTTTAAATTATACTTTGTTTAGGATTTTCTAAATACAAATTATAATAAACATTTAAGAATTATCTCACCAATATTTAAAGTTAAGTACAAATACTTATTAATTTTAGCATTCTGAAGAATGAAAAGAAAAAGTTAGCCCTGAGAACAGGTTAACAGAAGTATTCTCCTGTTTTTAATGGTCCACACATGTGGGGGAAAAACCCATTTGTATCCATTAAAGGAATGATGAGATGGTTTACCTTACAAATGAATTTATCAATACCACAAACAAGCAAGCTCTCTAGCATATCTAAACATTATCTATATTTCAAAAAATTTTTATCTAGAATCAATTCCTGGGCACTATTCATAATGAGGTATGAGCATTGCCAGTCTGTATAATTTTTATCTAATTGCTTTGAAAAAAAAATGGACATTTGCTTACAGTATGCTCTTAGATCTACTGCTTTCAAAAATTCATATGCTTTTTTATTTTTAATTCTTAGATTGCTAGTTACATTGAGAATATGACATGAGCTATATAGAGCATTTCCAATCTAAAATATACTTGGACTAAAATTCATGATTATGTTCTCGAGAGTTTTAACACTCTGCATACTCTCCTGGGCAATGCCATCCATGGACCTCAGATACAAGGTTGAAGACTTTAACATCAATTTTGAGTCATTCATGTAAGAAATTAGTAGAGAACTCAGTTTTGGTATTTGGAAGATTAAACACGAGAACACGGTGTTAAATTACACCAATTTGGTGTTTGAAAGCTACATTCACAGATACAGCCATAAATGGTAATTACTAGCCAGCCCCTCAACATTGCTTTCCTGCTCCCTTTCAAGATAGCATCATTGCAGTCAAATTTTTTCTTCAGAATAAAATTCTTACAAAATATGGAATGGATCCTATCCAAATTGGTATTTCAGGAGACAGTTCTGGGGGCATCTTAGCAGTGGCAGTGACTCAACAGGTACACCTTTGTCTTTTATTAGGAAGTGGAGTTCAAAGCTCATCCCCCCACCCCCCAACCAGGCAGACATCCAGTTCCTCCAGCAGTATTCACTGAAAAGACTATCTTTTATCACTAGAATACAGTGATGCTTAAGTATAAAATAAAGACCATAACATGATTATTTCTGACTTCTCTCTTCTGTTCCATTGATCTATATATTTATCCTTATGCTAATACCATGCTGACTTCAGCTTTGTTCTATCTTCACAATTGTTTCTTGCGTTCCATGTCTTTTCCATCAAAATAATAGGATATTTTGTCAACTTCTAAGAACAAATGACTATTAGGATTTTGAATGGTATTACATTAAACCTATAAATTGAAGGGAGGATTGATATCTTACCATTATTGAGACTTTCAACTAATGCACAAGGTCCTGCATTCTTATACACTAATAATGATAAAATAGAAAGAGAAATTAAGGAAACAATTCCATTCACCAATGCAATGAAAAGAATAAAATACTTAGGAATATAAATACCTAAAGAACCTAAAGACCTATATCTAGAAAACTATAAAACACTGGTGAAAAAAATAAAAGAAGACACAAATAGATGGAGAAATATACCATGTTCATGGATTGGAAGAATCAATAGAGTGAAAATGAGTATACTACCCAAAGCAATCTATAGATTCAATGCAATCCCTAACAACCTACCAATGGTATTTTTCACAGAGCTACAACAAAAAATTTCACAATTTGTATGGAAATACAAAACATCTTGAATAGCCAAAGCAATCTTGAGAAAGAAGAATGGAACTGGAGGAATCAACCTGCCTGACTTCAAGCTCTACTACAAAGCCACAGTCATCAAGACAGTATGGTACTGGCACACAGACAGAAATATAGATCAATGGAACAAAATCGAAAGCCCAGAGATAAATCCATGCACCTATGGACACCTTATCTTTGACAAAGGAGGCAAGAATATACAATGGAGAAAAGACAATCTCTTTAACAAGTGGTGCTGGGAAAATTGGTCAATCACTTATAAAAGAATGAAACTAGATCACTTTCTAACACCATACACAAAAATAAACTCAAAATGGATTAAAGATCTAAATGTAAGACAAGAAACTATAAAACTCCTAGAGGAGAACATAGGCAAAACAAGGGAGACCCGGGTTCGATCCCTGGCTCGGGAAGATTCCCTGGAGAAGGAAATGGCAATCCACTCCAGTATTCTGCCTGGAGAATCCCGTGGACAGAGAAGCCTAGTAGGTTACAGTCCACAGGGTCACAAAGAGTCGGACACGACTGAGTGACTTTACCTTACCTTAATATTCCATTGTGTATATGTAGCACAGCTTTCTTATCCCTTCATCTGCTGATGGACATCTAGGTTGTTTCCATGTCCTGGCTATTATAAACAGTGCTGCAATGAACATTGGGGTACACATGTCTTAGAGGAGAACATAGGTAAAACACTCTCCTACATAAATCACAGCAGGATCCTCTATGACCCACCTCCCAGAATATTGGAAATAAAAGCAAAAATAAACAAATGGGACCTCATTAAACTTAAAAGCTTCTGCACAACAAAGGAAACTATAAGCAAGGTGAAAAGACAGCCTTCACAATGGGAGAAAATAATAACAAATGAAGCAAATGACAAACAACTAATCTCAAAAATATACAAGCAGCTCCTGCAGCTCAATTCCAGAAAAATAAACGACCCAATCAAAAAATGGCCCAAAGAACTAAATAGACATTTCTCCAAAGAAGACATACAGATGGCTAACAAACACATGAAAAGATGCTCAACATCACTCATTATCAGAGAATTGAAAATCAAAACCACAACAAGGTACCATCTCACACCAGTCAGAATGGCTGCTATCTAAAAGTCTACAAACAATAAATGCTGGAGAGGGTGTGGAGAAAAGGGAACCCTCTTACACTGTTGTTGGGAATGCAAACTAGTACAGCCACTATGGAGAACAGTGTGGAGATTCCTTTAAAAATTGGAAATAGAACTGCCTTATGGCCCAGCAATCCCACTGCTGGGCATACACACCGAGAAAACCAGAATTGAAAGAGACACGTGTATCCCAATGTTCATTGCAGCACTGTTTATAATAGCCAGGACATGGAAACAACCTAGATGTCCATCAGCAGATGAAGGGATAAGAAAGCTGTGCTACATATACACAATGGAATATTAAGGTAAGGTAAAGTCACTCAGTCGTGTCCGACTCTTTGTGACCCGTGGACTGTAACCTACTAGGCTTCTCTGTCCACGGGATTCTCCAGGCAAGAATACTGGAGTGGATTGCCATTTCCTTCTCCAGGGAATCTTCCCGAGCCAGGGATCGAACCCGGGTCTCCCTCATTGGAGGCAGACGCTTTAACCTCAGTTCTAATGGGGTGGATGAAACTGGAGCCTATTATACAGAGTGAAGTAAGCCAGAAAGAAAAACACCAATACAGTATACTTACACATATATATGGAATTTAGAAAGATGGTAATGATAATCCCGTATGCGAAACAGCAAAAGAGACACAGATGTATAGAACAGTCGTTTGGACTCTGTGGGAGAGGGAGAGGGTGGGATGATTTGGGAGAGTGGCATTGAAAATTGTATAATATCATATATGAAATGAGTCACCAGTCCAGGTTCGATGCATGATACTGGATGCTTGGGGCTGGTGCACTGAGTCAACCCAGAGAGATGGTATAGGGACAGAGGTGGGAGTGGGGTTCAGGATGAGAAACACGTGCATACCTGTGGCAGATTCATGTTGATGTACAACAAAACCAATACAATATTGTAAAGTAATTAGCCTCCAATGAAAATAAAAAATATATGTACTGTCCAAAAAAGAAAAAAGAAGAAGACTGAACACTGAAGAACTGATGGTTTTAAATTGTGGTGCTAGAAAAGACTCCTGAGAGACCCTTGGACATTAAGATCAAACCAGTCAAACTTAAAGGAAATCAACCCTGAATATTCATTGGAAGGACTAATGCTGAAGCTGAAGCTTCAATACTTTGACCACTTGATGTGAAGAGCCAACACATTGGAAGAGACTTTGATGCTGGGAAAGATTGAAAACAAAAGGAGAGAGATGAAATGATTAGATGGCATTGCCAACACAATGGACATGAATCTGAGCAAACTCCAGGAGATAGTGAAAGACAGGTGAGCTGAGTGTGTGGCAATCAATGGAGTTGCAAAGAGCTGGACACGACTTAGTGACTGAAAAACAATCCTTAAATTTTTCAATAAAAAAAGTTTTTATGACAGTTAAAATTTTTAAGCTTTTTTACCTTCATAAAATTGAAGTTAGATGATTTAAAATGTTCTGTTAATTTCTGCTATATATCAAAATATTCTGGAATACATACATATATACATTCTTTTTTTATATCCTTTTCCATTATGTTTTCTGACAAGATATTGAAATACTTCTCTGAGTTGTACAGTTGGACCTTGTTATTTATCCATTTTATATATACTAGTTTACATCTGCTAACCCAAAACTTTTTACAGCTTTTAATCTGGTTGGATTTCTGTGAATTGCAATAAATTAAAGAATCAATTTTGGAAAAAAAGAAAGAAAGAAGGATCTTGCTGAGGTGGAGTGTGAAATGTGGTAGAGAATAAAAGTCGAGAACTGTATCCTCTTTGAGATTATCATCCCAATTGCTACACCAAGTCATATAGCAATCTGATCTTGAACCTTACCTAAAACTAGTTTTATGGCTGTAGAGATTTCGAAAACTGTCCTGCAATTACCCAATAATGATCAGGCAACATCTTCCCACACTTATAATTTCTGCTTCTACATTATAATATTTGCTTGCTTTTGTAAGTGAAGAGAGCTTTTGAAATGACAATTAGATGTACTCCTGGAGACTTACAAAGATGTGAAGACCTGCCTTGTAACTTTCTGGCAGGGCAATCCTAAATACTAATATAGCCATTGTATTTTATAATATAAATTTATTTATTTTAATTGGAGGGTAATTACTTTACAATTTTGTATTGGTTTTGTCATACATCAACATGAATCCGCCACAGGTATATATGTGTTCCCCATACTGAACCCTCCTCCCACCTCTGTCCTCGTACCATCCCTCTGGGTCATCACAGTGCACCAGCCCCAAGCATCCAGTATCATGCATCGAACCTGGACTGGTGACTCATTTCATATATGGTATTATACAATTTTCAATGCCATTCTCCCAAATCATCCCACCCTCTCCCTCTCCCACAGAGTCCAAACGACTGTTCTATACATCTGTGTCTGTCGGAGAAGACTCTTGAGAGTCCCTTGGACTGCAAGGAGATCCAACCAGTCCATTCTGAAGGAGATAAGCCCTGGGATTTCTTTGGAAGGAATGATGCTAAAACTGAAGCTCCAGTACTTTGGCCACCTTATGCGAAGAGTGACTCATTGGAAAAGACCCTGATGCTGAGAGGGATTGGGGGCAGGAGGAGAAGGGGACAACCGAGGATGAGATGGCTGGATGGCATCATGGACTCAATGGACGTGAGTCTGAGTGAACTCCGGGAGTTGGTGACGGACAGGGAGGCCTGGCGTCCTGCGATTCATAGGGTCGCAAAGAGTCGGACATGACTGAGCGACTGAACTGAACTGAACTAGGTTGGTTGTAACTTCTCTTCCAAGGAGTAAGCATCTTTTAATTTCATGGCTCCAGTCACCATCTGCAGTGATTTTGGAGTCCCCAAAAGTAGTCTGTTACTGTTTCTATTGTTTCCCAATCTATTTGCCATGAAGTGATGGGACCAGATGCCATAATCTTACTTTTCTGAATGTTGAGCTTTAAGCCAACTTTTTCACTCTCCTCTTTCACCAAAGGGCTCTTTAGTTCTTCTTCTCTTTCTGCCATAAGAG
Organism: Aepyceros melampus; assembly: GCA_006408695.1. NCBI lineage: Eukaryota > Metazoa > Chordata > Mammalia > Artiodactyla > Bovidae > Aepyceros > Aepyceros melampus. The sequence continues at coordinate 418,867 of SJXQ01001409.1, read as the reverse complement.
CAGTGTCATCTGCATATCTAAGGTAGTTGATATTTCCCCTGGAAATCTTGATTCCAGCTTGTGCTTCATCCAGCCCAGCGTTTCTCATGATGTATTCTGCATATAAGTTAAATAAGCAATGTGACACTATACAGCCTTGACGTCCTCCTTTCCCAATTTGGAACCAGTCTGTTGTTCCATGTCCAGTTTTAACTGTTGCTTCCTGATCTGCATACAGATTTCTCAAGAGGCAGGTCAAGTGATCTGGTATTCCCATCTCATAGATAGGTTCATTTGTGTAATATTTTAGATTTCACATATAAGAGATATCATATGATATTTGTCTTCTCTTTCTGACTTACTTCANTTTAACTGTTGCTTCCTGATCTGCATACAGATTTCTCAAGAGGCAGGTCAAGTGATCTGGTATTCCCATCTCATAGATAGGTTCATTTGTGTAATATTTTAGATTTCACATATAAGAGATATCATATGATATTTGTCTTCTCTTTCTGACTTACTTCACTTAGTGTGATCTCTAGCTGGGTGCATGTTGCTGCAAATGGCATTATTTCATTTTTTTATGGCTGAGTATTACTCTATTTTGTATATACACCACACCATCTTTATCCATTCATCTAGGACATTTAGATTGTCTCCATCACTTGGTTATTGTGACTAGTGCTGCTGTGAACATAAGGGTGAATGTATCTTTTTTTTTAACTATAGTATAATACATTTAGTATTTTTTTCTTTTTCACATATGCATAATATGTTTTAAAATTTTTATTGGAGTATAGTTGATTTACAATGTTGCATTAGTTTCGGGTGTACAGCAAAATGAATCAGTTATATATATGCATATATCGACTCTTTTATTTTGGATTCTTTTCCCATATAGGCCATTACCAAGTATTGAGTAGAGTTCCCTATGCAATACAGTAGGTTCTCATCAGTTATCTATTTTATAGTAATGTATGTATGTCAGTTCCAATCTCCCAGTTTATCCCCCTCCCCATCCCCTGGTAACTATAAGTTTATTTTCTACATTCGTTACTCTACTTCTCTTTTATTTTTTTAATATAAATTTATTTATTTTAATTGGAGGTTAATTTCTTTAAAATATTGTATTGGTTTTGCCATACATCAACATGAATCCACCACAGGTATACACGTGTTCCCCATCCTGAACCCCCCTCCCTCCTCCCTCCCCGTACCATCCCTCTGGGTCGTCCCAGTGCACCAGCCCCAAGCATCCAGTATCATGCATCGAACCTGGACTGGCAATTCTTTTCATATATGATATTATACATGTCTCAATGCCATTCTCCCAAATCATCCCACCCTCACCCTCTCCCACAGAGTCCAAAAGACTGTTCTATACATCTGTGTCTCTTTTGCTGTCTCGCAAACAGGGTTATCGTTACCATCTTTCTAAATTCATATATATGCGTTAGTATACTGTATTGGTGTTTTTCTTTCTGGCTTACTGCACTCTGTATAATAGGCTCCAGTTTCATCCACCTCATTAGAACTGATTCTAATGTATTCTTTTTAATGGCTGAGTAATACTCCACTGTGTATATGTACCACTGCTTTCTTATCCATTCATCTGCTGATGGACATCTAGGTTGCTTCCATGTCCTGGCTATTATAAACAGTGCTGCAATGAACACTGGGGTACATGTGTCTCTTTCAATTCTGGTTTCCTTGGTGTGTATGCTCAGTAGTGGGATTGCTGGATCATAAAGCAGTTCTATTTCCAATTTTTTTGGAAAAATTGGAGCATCTTTTCATGTGTTTGTTAGCCATCTGTATGTCTTCTCTGGAGAAATGTCTGTTTAGTTCTTTGGCCCATTTTTTGATTGGGTCGTTTATTTTTCTGGAAGTGAGCTGTAGGAGTTGCTTGTATATTTTTGAGATTAGTTGTCAGTCAGTTGCTTCATTTGCTATTATTTTCTCCCATTCTGAAGGCTGTCTTTTCACCTTGCTTATAGTTTCCTTTGTTGTGCAGAAGCTTTTAAGTTTAATTAGGTCCCATTTGTTTATTTTTGCTTTTATTTCCAATATTCTGGGAGGTGGGTCATAGAGGATCCTGCTGTGATTTATGTCAGAGAGTGTTTTGCCTATGTTCTCCTCTGGGAGTTGTATAGTTTCTGGTCTTACATTTAGATTTTTAATCCATTTTGAGTTTATTTTTGTGTATGGTGTTAGAAAATGTTCTAGTTTCATTCTTTTACAAGTGGTTGACCAGTTTTCCCAGCACCACTTGTTAAAAAGATTGTCTTTAATCCATTTTTTTAGTTTGTTTTGCTTTACAATACTGTATTCGTTTTGCTATACATTGACATGAATCAGCCACGAGTGTCGGGAGGGGGGAGGTGGGGGTCGGGATTGGGAGTTCATGTACACTCGTGGTCTTACATTTAGATCTTTAATCCATTTTGAGTTTATTTTTGTGTATGGTGTTAGAAAGTGTTCTAGTTTCATTCTTTTACAAATGGCTGACCAGTTTTCCCAGCACCACTTGTTAAAGAGATTGTCTTTTCTCCATTGTATATTCTTGCCTCCTTTGTCAAAGATAAAGTGTCCATAGGTGTGTGGATTTATCTCTGGGCTTTCTATTTTGTTCCATTGATCTATATTTCTGTCTTTGTGCCAGTACCATACTGTCTTGATGGCTGTGGCTTTGTAGTAGAGCCTGAAGTCAGACAGGTTGATTCCTCCAGTTCCATTCTTCTTTCTCAAGATTGCTTTGGCTATTTGAGGTTTTTTGTATTTCCATACAAACTGTGAAATTATTTGTTCTAGTTCTCTGAAAAGTACCATTGGTAGCTTGAAAGAGATTGCATTGAATCTATAGATTGCTTTGGGTAATATACTCATTTTTACTATATTGTTTCTTCCAATTCATGAACATGGTATATTTCTCCATCTATTTGTGTCCTTTTTGATTTCTTCCACCAGTGTTTTGCAGTTTTCTATATATATATAGGTCTTTTGTTTCTTTAGGTAGATATATTCCTAAGTATTTTATTCTTTTCGTTGCAGTGGTGACTGGAATTGTTTCCTTAATTTCTCTTTCTGTTTTCTCATTGTTAGTGCATAGGAATGCAAGGGATTTCTGTGTGTTAATTTCATATCCTGCAACTTTACTATATTCATTGATTAGCTCTAGTAATCTTCTGGTGGAATTTTTAGGGTTTTCTATGTAGAAGATCATGTCATCTGCAAACAATGAGAGTTTTACTTCTTCTTTTCCAATCTGGATTACTTTTATTTCTTTTTCTTCTCTAATTTCTGTGGCTAAAGCTTCCAAAACTATGTTGAATAGTAGTGGTGAGAGTGGGCACCCTTCTCTTGTTCCTGACTTTAGGGGAAATGCTAACTTTTCTTCCAAGGAGTAAGCGCCTTTTAATTTCATGGCTGCAGTCACCATCTGCAGTGATTTTGGAGCCCAAAAAAACAAAGTCTGACACTGTTTCCACTGTTTACCCGTCTATTTCCCATGAAGTGATGGGGCCAGATGCCATGATCTTCATTTTCTGAATGTTGAGCTTTAAGCCAACTTTTTCACTCTCCTCTTTCACTTTCAACAAGAGGCTTTTTAGCTCCTCCTGACTTTCTGCCATAAGGGTGGTGTCATCTGCATATCTGAGATTATTGATATTTCTCCCAGCAATCTTGATTCCAGCTTGTGTTTCTTCCAGTCCAGCATTTCTCATGATGTACTCTGCATATAAGTTAAATAACAGGGTGACAATATACAGCCTTGATGTACTCCTTTTCCTATTTGGAACCAGTCTGTTGTTCCATGTCCAGTTCTAACTGTTGCTTCCTGACCTGCATACAGATTTCTCAAGAGGCAGGTCAGGTGGTCTGGTATTCCCATCTCTTTCAGAATTTTCCACAGTTTACTGTGATCCACACAGTCAAAGGCTTTGGCATAGTCAATAAAGCAGAAACAGATGTTTTTCTGGAACTCTCTTGCTTTTTGCCTTACATATGTGGTGCTCCTATGTTGGGTGCTCATATATTTATAATTGTTATATCTTCTTTTTGGATTGATCCTTTGATCATTATGTAGTGTCCTTTGTCTCTTTTCACAGTCTTTATTTTAAAGTCTATTTTATCTGATATGAGTATTGCTACTCCTGCTTTCTTTTGGTCTCCATTCGCATGAAATATCTTTTCCCAGCCCTTCACTTTCAGTCTGATTGTGTCCCTAGGTTTGAGGTGGGTCTCCTGTAGACAGCATATATAGGGATCTTGTTTTTGTATCCATTCAGCCAGTCTCTGTCTTTTGGTTGGGGCATTCAACCCATTTACATTTAAGGTAATTACTGATAAGTATGATCCCAGTAAGTTGCCATTTATTTGTTGTTTTGGGTTCGAGTTTATACACCCTTTCTGTGTTTCCTGTCTAGAGAAGATCCTTTAGCATTTGTTGGAGAGCTGGTTTGATAGTGCTGAATTCTCTCAGTTTTTGTTTGTCTGTAAAGCTTTTGATTTCCCCTTCATATTTGAATGAGATCCTTGCTGGGTACAGTAATCTGGGTTGTAGGTTTTTGTCTTTCATCACTTTAAGTATGTCCTGCCATTCCCTTCTGGCCTGAAGAGCTTCTATTGAAAGATCAGCTATTATCCTTATGGGAATCCCCTTGTGAGTTATTTGTTGATTTTTCCTTGCTACTTTTAATATTTGTTCTTTGTGTTTGATCTTTGTTAATTTGATTAATATGTGTCTTGTGGTGTTTCACCATGGGTTTATCCTTTTGGGACTGTCTGGGTTTCTTGGACTAAGTGGCTATTTCCTTTACCATTTTAGGGAAGTTTTCAACTATTATCTCCTCAAGTATTTTCTCATGGCCTTCCTTTTTGTCTTCTTCTTCTGGGACTCCTATGATTTGAATGTTGGAGCATCTGACATTGTCCCACAGGTCTCTGAGGTTGTCCTCATTTCTTTTAATTCTTTTTTCTTGTTTCCCCTCTGCTTCATTTATTTTCACCATTCTATCTTCCACCTCAGTTATCCTATCTTCTGCCTCAGTTATTCTACCATTGGTTTCCTCCAGAGTGCTTCTGATCTCAGTTATTGCATTATTCATTGACTCTTTTTTATTTCTTCTAGGTTCTTGTTAAACTTTTCTTGCATCTTCTCAATCCTTGTCTCTAGACTATTTATCTGTAACTCCCTTTTGTTTTCAAGATTTTGGATTATTTTTACTACCATTATTCTGAATTCTTTTTCAGGTAGACTCCCTATCTCCTCCTCTTTTGTTTGGTTTGGTGGGCTTTTATCATGTTCCTTTACCTGCTGAATATTTCTCTGCCTTTTCATCTTGTTTAGATTGCTGTGTTTGGGGTGACATTTCTGTATGCTGGAAGATTGTGGTTCCTCTTTATTGTGGAGGTTCCTCTCTGTGAGTGGGGTTGGACAAATGACTTGTCAAGGTTTCCTGGTTAGGGAAGCTTGTGTCGGTGTTCTGGTGGGTGGAGCTGGAGCTCTTATTTTTGGAGTGCAATGAAGTGTCCAGTAGTGAGTTTTGAGGTGTCTATGGGTTTGGTGTGACTTTGGGCAGCCTGTATATTAATGCTCAGGGCTATGTTCCTGTGTTGCTGGAGAATTAGTGTAGTATGTCTTGCTATGGAACTTATTGGCTCTTGGGTGGAGCTTGGTTTCAGTGCAGGTATGGAGGGTTTTGGATGAGCTTTTGTTGATTAATGTTCCCTAGAGTCAGGAGTTTTCTGGTGTTCTCAAGTTTTGGATTTAAGCCTCCTGCCTCTGGTTTTCAGCTTATTCTTAAAGTAGCCTCAATAATTCTCCATCCATACCACACCAGTGATAAAACATCCAGTTTAATGGAGAAAAGATTCTTCACAGTGAGGGACACCCAGAGAGGTTCACAGAGTTACATGGAGAAGAGAAGAGGGAGGAGGGAGATAGAGGTGACCAGGAGGAGAAAAGGGGGACTCAAAAGGAGAGAGACAGATCTAACCAGTAATCAGTTCTCTAAGTGTTCTCCACAGCCTGGAACATACAAAGAAATTCACAGAGTTGGTTAGAGAAGAGAAGGGGGAGGGAGGATATAGAGGTGACCTGGGGGAGAAAAAGGAGAGTCAAAAGGGGGAGAGAGTAATCAAGCTAGTAATCACACTCCTAAGTAAAAATGGGTACCGAAGATTTGATTCTTAAAGGTACAAAATTGATAACAAATACCAAAAAGCAAAGATTAAAAATCTAGAGTAGAGGTTAGACTCTCAAAAATACAATATGAAAAAAAATTCACAAACATTATAAAATATACATATGAAGTTTGCTTTAAAAATAGAGGGTTTTTTGCAAGGTAATAGGTTATAAAAATGAAAATTAAAGGAGTAATAGAGGACTTAAAAATTAAAAAAAGTTTTTTTTAATTTAAAAATGATAATAGTAACAATATATCTAGGAATTTCTCTGGAGCTGTTGTGGGCAGTATGGGGTCAGTTCAGTTTCATGTAGTTCCTTGTTCCAGCTTATACTTCTCAAGATCTATAGGCCCCTTCCAATGTAGTTGGTGCTAAATCCAGTGTTTTAATCTGTTGTACCTGTCCCTTCCAAAGTGGTTCCCTCTGTTTATTTTGGCTTCTGTTTGCAGGTCTCTTCAGTGTCTAATTTTTGCCCTGACACAAGGGGGCGAAAGTGGTCACTTATTTGGGCGCACTTGTTCAGTCGTGCTGTGGGGAGGGGGGGAGCACTGCAAACAAATATCATTGGCATGTGTGGGGAGTGCTTGCAGTGTCTTGGCCACACTGAGTTTGCCCCTACTTATGGCATGGTGCTTTCCCAGTCTACACTGCTCAGGCTCCAGGTTGTTTTGCAGGGGAACTGTCTAAAGCAGGCCCTGGGTTGCACGCAGTTCCCAGGTCTAAGCTGCTCAGGTTCAGGTTCTCGGGTACTCCACAAGGGTGCAGACTCAGTTGGGCCTGCATTTTGTGCCCTTCCCAGGTCCGAGCAGCTCAGGTGACCAAGTGCTTGGTGAACACACTCTCTCCTGATCAGGGAGTGGGGTGCATCTTATCGCCTTCCCCATCCCAGGTGCTCGGTTTCCTGCGTATGCAGAGGCATGCCATCTCAGGTGTACTGTGTGTCTCTTCTAGGGAACTGATCTCTGGCTGTAACCCTCCCAGCGGGTGTCAACCGTCCAGAATCCCAGGAAGTCTTGGTTAGCAACTGGGAGCCTGCTCACAGTTTGATAGAGGACGCCATCTCTGGGGCTGAGATTGCCCCTTTCTGGCTCTGGCTGCTGCCCACCTGCCTCCCTGCCTCCGGCTGGGGTTGGGCGGGTCTGCAGCCAGCTAGCTCTCCTCTGATAATTGCTCAGTCCTTTGTTCTGTGAGTGGGCTCAGCAGTGCCTTAGGATAGGGCTTTTTGCAGGATAGTTCTCTCTGTCTCTCTTTTGTTCTCTCTCTCTCTCTCTCTCTGGCTATCCCACAGTTTGGGTTGGTATCTCACATTAGCTCCCTCAGATTGCCCTCAGGGAGTTCAGGCCTGGTCCTTACCCTAAGCAATGCAGTCTGCCCCTTCCTGTTCAGCTGCCCCCCACCCCCGCTTTCTGGTGGCGGATGCAAGTGTCTGGACTACTTCTCTGCTGGGAGTTGTCATTAGGCATGTAATCTGTCGGTGAGAGAGGGTTTCTTGGTGTTTGGAAACTTCTCCTCTTTTATACTCCCTTCCCGGGATGGGTCTCCATCCCTAACTTTTTTTTTTTAATTAATTTTTATTTTTTTAGTTTGTTTTGCTTTACAATACTGTATTCGTTTTGCTACACATCGACATGGATCAGCCACGAGTGTACATGAACTCCCAATCCCGACCCCCACCTCCCCCCTCCTGCCCCACACCCTCTCTCTGGATTATCCCCGTGCATCAGTCCCAAGCATCCTGCATCCTGCATCAAACCTGGACTGGCGATTCGTTTCACTTATGATATCACACATGTTACACTGCCACTCTGCCAACCCATCCCACCCTCTCCCTCTCCCACAGAGTCCAAAAGGCCGTTCTATACATCTGTGTCTCTTTTGCTGTCTTGCGTATCTCCCGCCCCACACCCTCTCTCTGGATTATCCCCGTGCATCAGTCCCAAGCATCCTGCATCCTGCATCAAACCTGGACTGGCGATTCGTTTCACTTATGATATCACACATGTTACACTGCCATTCTGCCAACCCATCCCACCCTCTCCCTCTCCTACCATCCCTAACTCTTTTGTCTCTCTTTTTATGTTTTATATTTTGTCCTTACCTCCTTTTGAAGACAATGGGCTGCCTTTCTGGGAGCCTGATGTCCTCTGCCAGCATTCAGAAGTTGTCTTGTGGAATTTTCTCAGCGTTCAAATGTTCTTTCTAGGAATTTGTGGGGGAGAAAGTGATCTCCCTCTCCTACTTCTCCTCCATCTTAGGGCCGTCCCCTTGAGATAATTTCTTATGCAGCAATAAAAACATATACTCTCTGATGCCACACCATATCCTTATGTGGAGTTTTCTATAACTAATTGACTAAAGAAACAAGTCCTGCTTGTAGACAGTTGTGCACAATTACATAAGCATCACATGTTGGCTTGCTTCTAGAAGAAAAAGATTCTGTAAATAATATACAGTTTGATTTCTTGGATTTACACTTGGACTGAAATGTAGCATATAGGAACAGGCACTTCTTGATCTGTGGAGGGAGAACTTCTGAAAATTTACTACCCCTATCTATTTCTGCTTTATTGACTATGTGAAAGCCTTTGACTGTGTGGATCACAATAAACTGGAAAATTCTGAAAGAGATGGGAATACTAGACCACCTGACCTGCCTCCTGAGAAATCTGTATGCAGGTCAGGAAGCAACAGTTAGAACTGGACATGGAACAACAGACTGGTTCCAAAGAGGAAAAGGAGTATGTCAAAGCTGTCTACTGTCACCCTGCTTGTTTAACTTCTATGCAGAGTACATCATGAGAAATGCTGGACTGGAAGAAACACAAGCTGGAATCAAGATTGCTGGGAGAAATATCAATAACCTCAGATATGCAGATGACACCACCCTTATGGCAGAAAGTGAAGAGGAGCTAAAAAGCCTCTTGTTGAAAGTGAAAGAGGAGAGTGAAAAAGTTGGCTTAAAGCTCAACATTCAGAAAACGAAGATCATGGCATCTGGCCCCATCACTTCATGGGAAATAGATGGGGNTCTATGCAGAGTACATCATGAGAAATGCTGGACTGGAAGAAACACAAGCTGGAATCAAGATTGCCAGGAGAAATATCAATAACCTCAGATATGCAGATGACACCACCCTTATGGCAGAAAGTGAAGAGGAGCTAAAAAGCCTCTTGTTGAAAGTGAAAGAGGAGAGTGAAAAAGTTGGCTTAAAGCTCAACATTCAGAAAACAAAGATCATGGCATCCGGTCCCATCACTTCATGGGAAATAAATAGAAGGGGAAACAGTGGAAACAGTGTCAGACTTTATTTTGGGGGGTTCCAAAATCACTGCAGATGGTGATTGCAACCATGAAATTAAAAGACGCTTACTCCTTGGAAGAAAAGTTATGACCAACCTAGATAGCATATGCAAAAGCAGCGACATTACTTTGCCGACTAAGGTCCGTCTAGTCAAGGCTATGGTTTTTCCTGTGATCATGTATGGATGTGAGAGTTGGACTGTGAAGAAGGCTGAGCACTGAAGAATTGATGCTTTTGAACTGTGGTGTTGGAGAAGACTCTTGAGAGTCTGCAAGGAGATCCAACCAGTCCATTCTGAAGGAGATCAGCCCTAGGATTTCTTTGGAAGGAATGATGCTAAAGCTGAAACTCCAGTACTTTGGCCACCTCATGTGAAGAGTTGACTCATTGGAAAAGACTCTGATGCTGGGAGGGATTGGGGCAGAAGGAGAAGGGGACGACCGAGTATGAGATGGCTAGATGGCATCACTGACTCGATGGGCATGAGTCTGAGTGAACTCCGGGAGATGGTGATGGACAGGGAGGCCTGGTGTGCTGCAATTCATGGGGTCGCAAAGAGTCGGACACAACTGAGCGACTGAACTGAACTGAACTGAAAAAGTAATGAAAACACTGGCAGATATTGTCAGAATAAAGGGTTTTTAGAACTTTGAAATTAACAAAGCACTTGTAAAAATCTGAATAGCATTTATTCAAGAACAATGGCTAAGACAACACTAGCAACAGCAAAACAATAATAAAGCAATCATAACAGCTAACTTTGTGGTGTTTTAAATGGTCCTCTTCCCAGCATCTCTTCTGCTCCTTGGGACCCTTGGAAATCAAAAGACTCACAATTATGGTTTCTCTAAAAAGTGGCAATATATCAGCCACTGAAGGAGGAGGAAAAGGTTTTCAGCTTCCCCAAACTCCATTCTCAGAGGATTGTCACATTTAAGGTGCCCAGCAACTCCTTGAAAAACCACAATTCTCAGGACTTGTCCGTAATTCAATAGTCTGAGAGCTTGCTGTGTGAAGAGCCTGAGTCACTACCTGAAAGTTCAAGGCAGAAATCCTGTATTGTAGTGTTGAATAGAAAGGATGACAATGGGCAATTCTGTCTTGTTTTGATTTTACATGGAGCCCTTCAAATGTTTCTCCCCTAGGAATAACTGCATTGTAGATTTCTGATAGACCCCGTTCTTAAATGCTTGTAATCATTCCTCATGGATATTTTCTGCATTTTATCACATATATTTTCTGTATCAATTAGGATGATCATGTAACCTTTCTCTTTTTCTGTTACTATAGTGTGCCAGTACTGACTTACTCCCTCAGTTTCAAAGTCACCCTTTTGGCCTGACCTGTGAAAGTGGTTCTGGTTCCTTTAATTTTTTTTTCTTGTGGAAGCGGACACAAAGGTCTGCCTGCACAGGGCGCCAGAGGTAGGGCTGCGGGGTGGGGTTGCGGGTGGTGGAGTGGAAGCTGGCTCCCGGTTCCAGGCCACTTGTTCAGTTGCTCAGGGTGGAGGCCTCTTTAGGCAGCAGCATCTCCAGTGCCCATGATGTAGAGCTGTCACCAGTAGCATATGTGATCAGGGGCTTCCCTTGAGTCCTCCCAGGCAGTAACACATCTGCTTCTGGTGAGACACTTCCTAGTGTACTTCCCTCCCAGACACCTGAGGAGAACTTATTTCCGGCAGCTGCCCAGGGTACATTCTAGAAAGTTACACCTGTGAAGCCTTGACACATTTACTGCCCTTTTGTGAGTTGCTTCCAGGCTCCTCCATTAAGGTCAGGATTGATAGCAGGAATGTGGATTCTTTTTCCGGGGGCTTTCTCTCTGCCTCGGAGGGTGCCTGTACCTGAGTGTTCTACATCCAGGGTGGAGCCCTTCCTAGGGGACCTCCTCAGCTCTGAGGAGACACTGCCTTGGGGGCTGGCTTCAACCCAGAGGGATGCCGTTTCTCGGATGCTTTAGTTCAGCCTTGTCAGGAACAGGGCTGGCCCTGGAGCTTCTGCTCAGTTCTGGGACAGTTCCCTGTGTGATTCTCCTCACCCGGGTGAAGGGATGCTTCCGCGGAAGCTGGGGGAGAGGGGGGATGAGTGCTTCTTGGCGGCTGTCCCTGCCCTGAGCGAAGACGTTTCCTGGGTGTGTTACCTCAGGGCTGTGGGTCCCTCTCTTTTGGGGGTCTTTCCCTCAGTGGCGAGAGCCTTTTCTCAGGTGCTCAGATCAGCATGGGGAGCAGTTGTGCTTGGACTGTGTGTCTTTGCTTTGATGAGGCAGCTTTTCCTTGTGATCTGCTCGTTGTCCATGGGGACCGTTAGTGGGAGCGCTTGTCTCCATCTTGGGAGGACTTCGGTGCTGTCACAACCAAGGGGGTGCTATTCCGAGGATGCTCTGAGACTAGGGTGGAACTTGGTTGTTCTGGCTCAGCCATGGGGTAGGATACTTTTCCTATGATTTCTATGCCTCAGCCTTAAGGAAGTTCTTTAAAGTTTCAAGTATGGCCTTGGGCATTTGTGTGGGAATCTGGGTTCAGCAATGTATGAAAATTCAAGTTCCACTGTATGCTCAAAAACACTTGTTATAAAGTCAGTCTATACTTTCAGCTACTCTGCTGTGTGTGCAGTGAACTCTCATTATGTCTAAAGTTGCATTTTCTGTCCAAGGGGGTGCTATTCCGAGGATGCTCTGAGACTAGGGTGGAACTTGGTTGTTCTGGCTCAGCCATGGGGTAGGATACTTTTCCTATGATTTCTATGCCTCAGCCTTAAGGAAGTTCTTTAAAGTTTCAAGTATGGCCTTGGGCATTTGTGTGGGAATCTGGGTTCAGCAATGTATGAAAATTCAAGTTCCACTGTATGCTCAAAAACACTTGTTATAAAGTCAGTCTATACTTTCAGCTACTCTGCTGTGTGTGCAGTGAACTCTCATTATGTCTAAAGTTGCATTTTCTGTCGAATAATGGTTTTTAGGGGGGCTATTCACGTATGTCTTTGTGAAGTAGATTTTTAGGTTTTCTACCCATATTTTATTGATATCTTTTTATTTTAAAAATGATTTTTAGTTCTGCATATATTCTGGATTCTATCTTTTGAGATATAGACATGAGTATATATCTTTAAATATATAAAAATTTTTAGTATCTTCTATAACTATTTTTCTTTTTCACTCTTAAATGTGTCTTTTGATTAATGGGAAACTTAAGTCCACTTAATTTATTCTTGATGGTTAGTGCTTTTATACCTTTAAAAACCTTTGCCTACCCTATACTATGAAGATCACATTCTGAGTTTTCTTCTAGATCTCGTATTAATCTCAATTAAATGTTTTATAGAATGGAATGTGGTAAGAGTCAAGGTTTATTTTTTCCCTGTAGTTATCAAGTAAACTTATAAAACGGACTATCATTTACACATTGAGTTGTGGCTTGCAGTGTCATAAATCTAGCAATTGTATATTTCTAGATTTATTTATATATTCTTATAGAAATATAAGAATATATATTCTATGTTCTCTTCCATTGGTGAAAAAAAAATTAGCCTATCCTTGCTCCAATACCACATGTTTTTAAATTACTATATCTTTATAGTAAATCTCATATCTGTTCTGTGTGTCTTCCAACTTTGTTCATTTTCTTAAAGATTGTCATGACTATTCACAGCCCTTTAATATCCTTATACATTTTATTATCTGCTTGAAATTTTCCCCACAACTAACATGATGGAATTTTAAATATGATTGTAATAATCATTTTGGGGAAAAATGACAATGACTTAATAACAAATCTTCCAATCCATTCAAAAATTATTTCACTTCATTTACTGAGGTCTTTCTTTTTCTTCAGTGATGTTTTATATTTTTACATATAGTGCTCTAACACCTCTTTCATTAATTTCTTGGCATTTTATGTTCTTGATACTATTTTCAGTGGTATTTTAAATTCTCTTTCTAATTATTTTTAGTATTATAGTGAAATACTAGGTTTTTTATTTAGTATTTCCTTTATATCAAGTTACTTGGCTTCATTCATTGATTAACTCTATTTTGCATCCTTTTGACTATTCTATGTGTAGAAAAATGTCATCTGTGAATAATGACACTTTTACTTCTTCCTTTGAAAACTTCATAGCTATTGTGTTTTTTGGTGCTACTGCACTTTTTAGTACCTCAGTATGTTCTTGAACATATAGTGGTCATCCTGGTCTTGTTTATAAACTCAGGTAGAAAGTGTTTGGTATATCACCATTAAGTATAACGTTTGCTATAGGATTTTTTTTCTTTAAACATATGGCTTTTTGCTGTAAGATTTTGACTAGGTTATGGCTGGCTTCTCTTCTGAGTTGCTGATAATTTTTAATCATGAGTAGATGTTGAACTTGGACTCATTGGACTCATCTTTAAAAATGATCATGTGGGGACTTCCCTGATGATCTAGTGGTTAAAACTCCACACTTCCATTGCAGGGTTGCCAGTTCAATCCCTGGTCAGGGAACTAAGATCCCACATGCTGCGTAGTGCAGCCAATAAATAAATACAAAGAAATTTTAAAAAAAACTTCTCTAAAAATGATCATATGATTTTCCTTTGTTTAAAAATGTGGTTAACACTGATGTTTTTAAATTATTTTTTATTTATTTTTGGCTGTGCTGAGTCTTCATTGCTATGTGAGGGCTTTCTCTAGCTGTGGAGAGCAGGGGCTACTCTGTAGTTGTGGTATGTGGGCTTCTCACTGTGGCAGCTTCTCTTGTTGTGAGGTACAGGTTCTAGGGGGTGGGGGCTCCAGTAGTTGGTGCTCCAGGGTTCTAGAGCACAGGCTGAATACTTGTGGCACATGGGCTTAGTTTTCCCTCAGTATGTGAGATCTTCTTGGGGCAGGGATCAAACCTGTGTCCCCTACATTGAGGGGAGGATTCTTTTTTTTTTTTTTTTTTAATTGGAGGCTAATTACTTTACAATACTGTAGTGGTTTTTACCATACATTGACATGAATTAGCCATGGGTGTACATGTGTCCCCCATCCTGAACCCCCCTCCCACCTCTCTCCCCATCCCATCCCTCAGGATAATCTCA
>SJXQ01001409.1:356957-404003 GCA_006408695.1 Aepyceros melampus | reverse complement strand
TTTGCTGTCTCGCATATAGGGTCATTGTTACCATCTTTCTAAATTCCATGTATATGTGTTAGTATACTGTATTGGTGTTTTTCTTTCTGGCTTACTTCACCCTGTATAATAGGCTCCAGTTTCATCCACCTTATTAGAACTGATTCAAATGCATTCTTTTTAATAGCTGAGTAATATTCCATTGTGTATATGTACCACAACTTTCTTATCTATTCATCTGCCAATGGACATCTAGGTTGCTTTCATATCCTGGCTATTGTAAACAATGCTGCAATGAACATTGGGGTACACATGTCTCTTTCAATTCTGGTTTCCTCAGTGTACATGCCCAGGAGTGGGATTGCTGGGTCATGTGGCAGTTCTATTTCCAGTTTTTTTTTTTTTTTTTAAGGAAAAAAACAGTGTGGAGACACTGTTCTCCATAGTGGCTGTACTAGTTTGCATTCCCATCAACAGTGTAACAGGGTTCGGTAGGAGGATTCTTAACCACTGAATCACCAGGGAAGTCCAACACAGAGTGATTTTTGAATTTGACTTGAACCTTGCCTTTCCTAAGGTGTATATTACACCATGTTGGTGTATATCTTTTTCATCAGTTTTTTTTTTTTTTTGAGGGGGGGATGTGTGCTAATCTTTGGTTTACAATTTTTGTGTCTATTTTCAAGGAAGAGATTTTGACTTGTAGTTTTCCTTTCTTCTAATGTCTTTGTTAGATGTTTGTATCAGCTTTATATTGACCTCATAAAATGAGTTGAAAACTAGTCCTCTATTTTCTGTTTTCCAAAAGAGTTTATTAGAACTGGTGTTAGGTCCTCCTAAATGTTTGGAGGACTCCTCAGGGATGCTTTCTGGATAATAAGGTTTTTCATTTTTTTTATTCATAGTTTTACCAGATACAGGAGCACTCAGATTTTCTATTTCCTATTGGTAAATTTTGGCAAGTTTTATTTTTCCATAAGTATGTCTAGTTCATCTCAGTTTTTAAATCTGAAATGAAGTCATTCATAGTGTGTCCTCCATTAAGAAAACTTCTAATGGATCTATGGTATGTCTCCTTTTCATTCTCAGCATTGTTTATTTATGGGTAAATGTAACCTAAATCAATTTTACCTGAGGTTTCTCCGTGTTATTATTAGTGTTTTTCAAATGTCATACTTCTGATTTTTTTTTTTTACCATTTTTGAACTGGGCTTTGGAAATCAGCACATTCTAATTCCCTCTTTTACCACAGTAATTGATTCAAGTATAAGAATGAGAACTAAAAAGTCCAGTCACAGTAAATCTTCGGATTTCTACTGGGAATGCTAGGACAAGGACATAACTGTTTTTTCCTGCTAGGTATGATTGAAGTACATGTAATTCAGGAGCCTAAACTGGCATCAAAGAAAACAGATGGGAATGATGGAAAGAGACTAGGCTCTTGAGGGTTAAGCCTCACATAAAGCTAATCTTCAGGTGTGTGTTGAACTGTTGTATCATTTTAGCCAAAATGGGTGAAGTGTTCTGCTCTTGCAGTTGAAAGCATCTATGCAAACCACATAGATGAACCAGTGTTCACTGTGTAAAGGAAAAAGGAAAAAAAATAATTTGAAAATCACCAGTCATTCTAACAACTCCTTTACTTACCTTTTTTGGCTGTGCTGAATTTTTGTTGCTGTGAGGGCTTTTCTCTAGGTGCAGCAAGCTGGGGCTACTTTCTAGTTGCAATGCATGAACTTCTTATTGTGGTGGCTTCTTTTACTGAAGAGCACAGGCCCTAGGGCAAGTGGACTTCAGTAGTTGGGAAAAGTGGGCTCAGTAGTTGTCGCTCCTGGGCTGTAGAGCACAGACTCAATAGTTGTGGCACATAAGTTGTTGCTCTGCTGCATGTGGGATCTTTCTGGACCAGGGATCAAGCTGGGTCTCTTGCATTGGCAGACAGATTCTTTACCACTGAGCCACCAAGGAAGCCTCAACAAAACCACTTTTAACGTTAAATATTATGAAAGGCTGGAGTGTCATCATAAAAGGTCAGTGTTCTTTTTATACTCTTATCTCAGCTTTAAGAAATTCTGCCTACCAAAGCTCCCCTCTGGTGCTGAAACTGCACAATGCAGAGACTGGAGAAAAGCTCTTAGGTGTTACTTTCTGCTTTTACATAAGCAGATCCAATGTGAGGTCCCTGGCAGGAGCATAAAGAAACCAAGGGAGTGATGAACTCCTCTGTTGGGCTTGGAGTCATGTTTGAGGATTGTTAAGCCTCCTGTGCTGGTCAACATTCAACAGTTTAGCCCAGGCTCTGATCTTCAGCAGTTTGGGTTCAAAATGCAGTTTCTTTAGTTTCCTAGGGAATGATAATTCTCAGAAGGATGGATTCACACTCTGAAACCTCATGGAGATGGATTGATATATAAGCATAGCAGTATTGGAGTGAGTAGTAGTAGTAAGCAGACTGAAATTTATTTTCACTAGTCAATTCTGTTTTCCTAGTTCCCTTTTAAAACATCATTGAACACACCACATGGGGCCTTATTGTACAGATTTCAGTTATATTCATGTTCTTTTTGCCTACTCTAAATGCTAGCCACCTCCTTCACTCATCTCAACTCTTTCATAAGGCAGTACTCTTCCAAGTACAGAGATTTTGATTAACAGATTTTATTTAAGGCTGACTGCTTTTGACCTGGGGGAAAGCTCCTCTACTGCCAAGACATCCCACCAATTACAGGAATCTTTGCAAATGTTGGTTCCGCCTTAACCCAAAATCTTTGCTTTTGGGTTAATTTGTCCCTGAGTTTTTGCCAAAATATTAGCATCTTGGAAGATAAAAATAAATTAGTAAATGTAAAGCAATTAGAAGAGAACCTGAAAGTGAAGTGGAAGTGTTAGTTGCTCAGTTGTGTCCAACTCTTTGTGACCCCATGGACTGTAGCCTGCCAGGCTCTTTTGTCCATGGAATTCTCCAGGCAAGAATACTGGAGTAGGTTGCCATTCTCTTTTCCGGGGGATCTTCCCAACCCAGGGATCAAAACCTGGTCTCCTCCATTGCAGGCAGATTCTTTACCATCTGAGCCACCCTGGAAGCCCAGAAGAGAACCTAACTGGTATAAAATAAACCATGGAAATAACTTCCCCCTTTGCAGTCCTCTTTAATGAGAAATGTAAATGGTTCAGAAAGATGTTTATCATGACTTTATTAAAATAACAGTGTTGCACATTCTCGGGTTTATCCTTGGGTGATAAGAACTTTAAGTTAGTATTTCATACCAGGACATCTCATCTTTATCTACTGCCAGCATTGAGTAGCGCCTGTCATGTAGCTCTGAGATTGACATTTGAACCTCTGTGTGATTGGAAGTGGGTGGATTGAATATTCCTACTACTCTTGCCTTCACCATCTACAAGTTGCAGTCTGTAAGTTTCAGTCAATATTTGTTAGTGATGAGTTTAAATCAAATAAGGAAAAGAAATGGAATTATTTCTCCTAATAATGGTTGACAGAATAGTTTATATTTCCTCAAAGAGGTAATCATGAGTTTATTCAATTCTAGCTAATGAGATTCACTCATTCCACAAGCATCATGATTAATCATGTACTGTGTTTGCCTCTGAACTATACTCATGTTACCTTCCTCCTTTTTTCATTTTCACTGGACTAAAAATAGGTTGCTTTTCCTGAGAGTAGCCTGTTGGGGCATGGTAACCTTGACCCATAATAAAATTCATATTAATGATGCAAATGCATGTTGTGTATACACACATTTATATATGTGTAGAATGCAGTTTTTAGTGGTACTTTTTTTTTTATCATTAATGGAGTATGTTTATTGAGGTTTTCAGGAAATGATGACTGATGAACCAGAGGAGTTTGCTGTAGAGCCTAAAACACTAAAGAAACACCATGGAGAACCCAGGAGTCCTTCCTCATCTAAGAGGTCAAGTGTGGCATTGCCGTCAATGAAAGAAACAAGAGACAGAGAATCCCATCTTGGGGCCTCATCCGTGTCCATGGAAGATGGTGAGGATGCTTATCCTCAACTCCTCTTTGTGATCTTACCCAGGAGAGTCTGCTTCTGCCTTCTCTACTCCATTGGAGCTAATCTCATCAGGGTCACCAGTTTTGGCTGACACTGCTGTTGATTTCTCAGCCACGTTTTAAGAATAATTTTATTTATTTTTTGGCTGTGCTGGTTCTTCATTGCTGTGCACAGGCTTTCTCTAGCTGTGGTAAGGGGGGGCTCCTCTCGAGTTGTGTGTGGGCTTCTCATTGCAGTGGCTTCTCTTGTGGAGCACAGGCTCTAGGTGTGGAGCACAGGCTTCAGTACTTGTGGCACGTGGGCTCTAGAGCACAGGCGCAATAGTTGTGGTTCATGGGCTCAGTTGCTCTGTGCCATGTGAGACCCTCCTGGACCAAGGATCGGACCTGTGTCTCCTGCATTGCAGGCAGATTGTTAACCACTGGACCACCAGGGAAACCTTCTCAGCCACATTTGATACGTATGTTCAACCACTCTTTTACAGAAAGATTCTTTGATTCTTATACTCCACAGTCTACTGGTTTTGTCCTCTTTATTGGATGCACTTTTTCATTCTTTTTTCTGCTTTTTCCCCCTCCAAATATTGTAATTATTCTCAAATCCCACTATTTTTCTCTATCCCTTAGTCCACACTGCTGAATTGCTCACCAAGCTACTACAGTATAAGTTCTTCACCCATGTTCCCTCTGCCAGCCCATTTTCTGATCTGCAGCCGAAATGATCATGTCAACATGGAAATCAGGATGTATGCCACATCCATACTGAAAACTCATCCTCACCTTTACTAGGCACTCAGAGCACAGTCTGAACTGCTGACTTTGGTCCACCAGCTCTGCATGACCTGGCCCTGCCATCCTCTCCTAATGCATGTCCTAATGTCTCCTCCTTGGTCTCTCTGCCTTTGTCCTCTGCTCTGTGGTCCCTGGCCAGTCCCCTCCCTGGGGCCCTGTGTATGCCCTTACCTCAGCCTGGAAGTCTTCCTATGTTTGTGCACAGGCTGGCTCTCTCCTCCTCCAGCTTCTGCTCTCTGTCCCATCCCAGCTTACTTCTTCCCTAACACAAATTCAAACTATAATTATTTCACTTGCTCATTTTGAACTTACTGACTCCTGAGAATTTTTCAGTTCTGAGATTTCTCTGTGGTCTATTCTCCTACTATGAAATAAATAATTTTAGAAACCGAGGAGCACATGAATGTCCATGTAGGGTCAATGTAAGACACCTAATTTTAGTTCAATCTCTATATTAGGTTTCCAGAAGCCTCTGTCGTTCACAATATCCATGAGGAGGTGAGGGAAAGTGGTCATACCCCACTTGATGGCTTCTTCTCAAAATCTGCTCCACGAGAGCTTATGAATATGGTAGGAGATGGTATCCCACCCAACCAATTAGATGCTCTATCCAGTGACTTAACTAGCTTCAGCGAGGTGGGCTGATTTCACAAACCTTCTAGTAATGCCCTCTAGGAGGACTCATTACCAGCTATGTCTCTACAGATGGCCAAAAAGCCATCTCAATGTCTCCACTTGGAATGATGCCCCCAAAACCACCATATGTCTAGAGGAAACCAGTGCTGATATAAAACATCAGTTAAGGAAGGAAATTTGACAGTTTGGACGAAGTATGTTGTATAACAGTTTCTATCATACCATTGGAAGAGTCTCATTTTGTGATTTAAAATAGATTCAACATATCTCTTAAGGCTCATTAGTTCCCAGAAATGGGCTTTCACATAGTTTAGAATGATTCCTTTATAGTTTGACTAAAATGTTATAACATATTTTTCTCTTTTTTTCCCTTTTTTCTCTTTCTTTTCTTTTTTTACTCTTAGTTATTGTTTACAAAAGTTTTATTATTAGATATATTCAGGTATCTTGATTTAAACATTAAAAACACATATATTGTGTAACATTCTAGTTTATGAAGAATGGTTAATGAGTTTACTGGATACACCAAGACTGAATTCTAACTCAACTTTATATTTGAGAACTACTGAAAGTTTATTTTTTAAATATTTTCAGAATATGAAAAAATCTTCAGATTGCTTAAAGAAGTGCAAGGACCTCCAGATGTAAGGAAACAATTTGTTGAATTTGCCATCAAGGAAGCAGCAAGGTGAGTGTAAAGAAGAACTTTCCATTGTTTTTAAGGAGTTGGGCCCAATGCAGTGCTGGGTTGAGGGGTGGGTACAGCCCTGCCTAGTATTTCTCAGACCCAAGTCCTTTGTGAGAGTTAAAGTTGTCTCCATAGTTATTTAGGTTCATATTATCTGAGTCCATCTCATTCTTCCAAGCTCTTCTTCTCACCAGAGTGTGATTGGGCCTTGAACCTCAGTTGACACTCTGTATTTGCTGGATTGTCTCTTACCATCAGGGTCCATTCATACTATTTTGTAAAATCAAGCTCCTCTTTCTGTTCCCTACAGTGCTCCTACATGATAATTTCTTGCATGTCTCTTGGTTAACAACTTGTCTCTTTATTTTGAGATTTAAAAGAGGGCACTTAATCAAGCACCTTAAGATAATACTAGAAAAAATAGATTCTGACCATTTTCTCAACAAAGACATTTGCATTCTAAGCATATAATCCTGTTATCGTCATGATCAATAAGAAATAAGGGCCAGATTGCCATCTTCTGGAATGGAATGGAATGTTGTTAAAGCCTCTCAACATGTATTTGGTTAACAAAATTGTTTCCAGAGGCTAAGAAAAAGCATTGGAAATTTAATGTTATAAATTTCTGTTAGTAAAAGCTGGGCATTTGCCCTAAGCATTTTATTTGAATGAATAATTTGTTGTTTGTCTTCTCATCTGAGGTGGAGGTGTTATTAAATCATCCAGTAAATACTGTTACAGTTCTGGTTTCTTCAGCATGTCACCATGTGTAGCTGGTATTTATTACTGCACCCTTTCCCTATCCATTTCTTATTTTTTCTCCCAGAGCAGCACTAGGCAAAATTCAGCTGGTTTTGGTGCTTGGTTTGAGGGAGGACTCAAACCTCAATTACAAAAGAGTCTGGACCATTAGATGTCCTCCCAGAGTTGAGTTGTTGTAATTTCTCATTAACTCTAATCACAAAACATGAAAGTACTAAGAAGAGCTCTAGACATTCTGCACATATCTTAGACCCTGTGTAGTTACAGCACAATTTCCTTTGATAGTCAGGTTCCATCACTCCAATACTATAGAGGAACTCCATTTTTTTTTTGGTTTGGTTTTTTGTTCTTTATATACTTTTTTATTTTAAACCTCTTTATTTTATATTGGCATATAGCCAATTAACAATGTTGTGATAGTTTCAAGTAGACAGCAAAGGGACTCAGCCATAAAAACATATACATATAGCCTTGTGTGCATATATGCTAAGTCGCTTCAGTCATGTCTGACTCTTTGTGACCCTATGGACTTACAATGCCAGGCTCCTCTGTTCATGGAATTCTCTAGGCAAGAATATTGAAGTGGATTGCATGCCTTCTTCCAGGGGATCTTCCTGACCCAGGGATCGAACCCACATCTCCTGTGGCTCCTGCACTGCAGGTGGATTCTTTACCACTGAGCCACCGGGGAAGCTCCGTATATGTATCCATTCTCCCCAAAGGCCTATTTCATGATAGCCCTCATTTAACAAGTCAGAGAACCAGTGTGGGAATTTTATCATTTTCTGAATATGTTTATACAGTTATACATTCTGAATCTTAGGAAATAAGCAGAGGGTAGATTCAGGGACTAACCACTGAGATGGACATGAGGTAAAACCACATTGATTCCACAACTTATGTAAGCCCAAACATCAGTGTCAGTTCAGAGCTGGTACTGAATAATCTCTTAGAATTCTGATGACTTGAAGTTCCACCTTTGCACAGCCTCCTTGTCACTGGCCACAGGTCCATTTAGAGAAAGTTGGGACAGTGATACTTGGCAGTGTAGCATGGCCTTCCTCGAGGGCAAGCTGCAGTCATTATGATCAAAAGAGAAAACCCATCACAGAGCTCTTCACAGATGCCTAGGCTCCCCTTGGAAATCAGTATACCATTGCCTTGGTGAAAGTTGTGTTCTTTGGATATCCTGAGGTGAATGAGCACATATTAGGTAATAAGTTCACTCTAATGTTCCAGTCTCCCTAAGCCTTTGGATGTCTCACTCTGCAGTACGTCAAGGAAGTTCCTGCATTTCTCTGAGTCCTCTGGGGCTTTTTCAATCAACTAACTACAATGGAGTAAATGTTCATATACCTCCCAAGAAAATGCCAAAACCCTAACCTCTAATGTGATGGTATCTGGAGGTGGGACCTTTGGGAGGTGATTGGGTCACAAGGGTGGAACCCTCATGAATGGAATTACTGACCTTATAAAAGAGACCATGGAGAGCTCCCTTCCCCCTTCCAACACATGAGAAAGTAGTGAGAAGTGGGCCTTCTGTGAACCTGGAAGTAGACTTTCACCAGACACCAAAGCTGCTGCTGCCTTGATCTTGGGCTTTGGGAGCTCCAACCTGTGATGTTTATTGTGCAAACCATCCAGCCTCTTGTATTTTACTAGAGCATCCCGAATAGACTAAGGCACCAGCTTCACAAACTCTGAGAGGCTTTCTTAACCCCTGACACCAAAACATTTAATCCAGAGTCTCAGGTTAATAAGTCCATATATGAAAATTTTGGTCTGATTAAACTGTATTTTCCTTCTACCTCCACCTCACTGTAAAGAACTATTTACACACAAATTCCACAGAATTCTGTCTGTACACATTTTGAAATTTATGTAGTTCTTTTGGCAAATTCTGTACCTCTGCAAGGGTCACACTTTCCATACTTGGTGGCCTGTGGGAGTTTGAGGCTTTTCACAGGATTTTGAAGGAAAGAGAAGTGGTAGATGCAACTTTTGAGGAAGATCAGCCATGCCCTGCAAGGCTGCTCCTTCAGGCCAGAGGATCACTGATTCTTCAAGCAAAGGAAAAGTCACCTCTGACAGAAGTTTTGCTTCTACTGGAAAATTGCCTCCCAGAATTTAGGGGTTCCAAGTACCCAGTTTCATCAGAGTTTGTGCCTGTGTCCCATTCCACTTTTCGGGGTCCCATTCATTTCTAACTAGTGCCCTAAGATTAACAGAGAAGATCTGGAGAACTTGAGAATTCAGTTTGTATTGTAGTTCAGTCAACCATAGCATTAGACTTCGGGTTTGGTTTTCCCACCTGTTGGCCCTGGGGCTATGAGAGATTATAGTAGTTAGTAGAAACTTTCGAGTCCTTTATGTAGATCTTCAAAGGAGACTTTGCGGACCTGAGCATATTATTTTCTTCCCTAAATTATCTAGCAGATTTAGAAGCAGCCAGTCATCTCCATTACACTCCTTATTTTGACTGAAATGGTCACAAATAGCATCTACTTTCTCACTTGTACCTTTGCCTTTCATAGGCACTTGATTATAGGTATCCAAATATGGTAATTTGAGAAACTCCTTTGCTACTTATTGCAATGGACTACCAGTCCCCTTTAAAACTCAGGATAAAAGTTACAATGACTTTAATCTGATTAAGGGCTTCCCTGGTGGCTCAGAGGTTAAAGCGTCTGCCTGCAGTGTGGGAGACCCAGGTTCGATCCCTGGGTTGGGAAGATCCTCTGGAGAAGGAAATGGCAACCCACTCCAGTACTCTTGCCTGGAAAATTCCATGGACTGAGGAGCCTGGTGGGCTACAGTCCATGGGGTCGCAAAGAGTCGGACATGACTGAGCGACTTCACCTCACCACCTTAATCTGATTAAAGAAGGAATTCCAGAAACAGAACAATCTCAGAGAATTCACCTTTAATACGTGTTCTCTAGAACCTCTTTCAATACCAAAATCTATAAGTCAGGCTTCAGCTAGAAAAGGAGAACCAGTAGGAGGTGTGTGTGTGTGTGTGTGCGTGTGTGTGTGTGTGTGTGTGTTGTATGGATTCATCACAGAGAACTGAGTGATGCAATGGTAGGATCTTGTTCAGCCATCTCCATAAAACTGTTGTCTCTTCATCTGATGCTGAAGCAGCTCAGACATTCAGGAAGAAAGGTCACAGCCAGGCCGGACCCCACATATATGAGCTGGAGCTCCCCACAAAGATTTAATTAAAACACATATCTTTTCCTTTGCTCTGACCTTGGGAAAGAGGATACTTTGAAGAAACCTGAGCCTGGCAGAACTCAAGCACTTTTCTCCTTTCTCAGCTTAGGTATCTCCTCCTCAGAAAGGCCTCCCCTGACTACCAAATTCACAGTACCATTCATTTGTTTTCCTCCTCTTCACCTGACTTCAGCTTTTTTTTCAGAGCATTTGACAGAAGCTCTGGTTGTCTGGTGTCTTTATCTCCCAACTGGAAAGTAAGATCCATGAGCAAGTGTTGGTTCACTGTGATTTCACACCTAGATAAGGGTCTGGTATTTTGAAAATATCTAATAAACATTAAATGAGCTATGTAAATCCTCACAATAAGCCTAACAGGTCAATGCTGTCATGACCCTCAGATGACAGAAGAGGATGTGGAAACATTAAGAGGTTCGCTAAGAGCCCAGGGCACGAGCACATCAGGGTTTCCCTGGATCGATGACTCATTGCGCAGCTCTGTCCTGAGCTCAAGCTTCTTCCTCTCCTCCTCCGGTGGTGCTGCCCTCAGCCGGCAGGCTTAGGCTTCCCTGGCCCACAGCATCCCATTGGTCCCTGTTTGTCATGTGACCCTGGATCCATCACACGCTCTGTTCACCTTCCTTCCCTGACAGGAGTACCCAGGGGAGGGAGGGCCTAGGTGTCATCTGCCTTAGCCCTTCAGCTCTGATGATTCTCAGTAACTGCTGTCCTGTTAGGCTTGGTGAAACTTCTCTCATTTAGTTAATCTCTGGCTCATAGAATCTGTTTTCTCTGTCCCCCAAATTAGATCACTATTTATAGAATCTGTTTTCTCTGTCCCCCAAATTAGATCACTGATCATCAGTGAATGACCCACCTTGAATTCTCTGTCCCAGGCCTTGTTGCCTTTCCTAGGTACTGGGTCCTGACCACTTCCTATATGCAGCACCAAGGCCTGGGAGAACGCTGACTGAGAACATATTAATAATACGTGCCAGGATTGGCTGTGGCTTCTTACCTTCATGCTCACCTCAACCCGGCAGTATCTCTTGAGTCAGGGCCATGATTTACACTTAAGTCCTCCAAGGTTCATGCCATTGCGCAAGGTTAGGAGAACTGGTTGTCAGCTGAAGCCAGACTTATACCCCAGTGTCTACACTCCATACACACACACACACACACACACACACACACACACATTCTTTTTCAGATTCTTTTCCATTATAAGAGAAGGAAATGGCAACCCACTCCAGTATTCTTGCCTGGAGAATCCCATGAATGGAGGAGCTTGGTGGGCTACAGTCCATGGGATGCAAAGAGTCGGACACCACTGAGCGACTTCACTTTCACTTTCCATTATAGGTTATTACAAGATATTGAAAGAATTCCCTGTGCTATATGGTAGGTCCTTGTTGCTTATTATTTTATATATGGTAGTTTGTATATGTTAATCCCAAACTCCTATTTATACCCTCCAGCTCCCCTGCCACCACTATCACTTTGGTAACCATTAGTTTGTTTTTGATGTCTATTTGTTTTGTAAATAAGTTCATTTATATCATATTTTTATATTCCACATATAAGTGATAAAATATGATATTTGTCTTTGTCTGGCTTACTTCACTTAGTATGATATGTGATAATCTCTAGGCCCATTCATGATACTGCAAATGGCATTATTTCATTTTTATGGCTGAATAATATTCCATTATTGTAAATATATAGATAATGGAATATTGCATATATATACATATATACATACCACATCTTCTTTATCCATTCATCTTTCAATGGACAGATTAGGTTGCTTCCATGTCTTGTGTGTGAGCTAAGTCACTTCAGTCATGTCTGACTCTTTGTGATCCTATGGACTGTAACCTACCAGGCTCCTCTGTCCATGGAATTCTCCAAGCAAGAATACTGGAGTGGGTTACCATGCCCTCCTCTAGGGCTTCCACGTCTTAGCTATTATAAATAATGCTGCAATAAACATTGGGGTGGATGTGTCTTTTTGAAGTATGGTTTTCTTCAGATATATGCCCAGGAGTGACATTACGAAATCATTTGGTAGCTTGATTGTTAGTTTTATAAGGAATCTCCATACTGTTTTCCATAGTGGCTGCACCAATCTACATTCCCACCAACAGTGTAGGAGGGTTCCCTTTTCTCTACACCCTCTTCAGAATTGTTATTTGTAGACTTTTTGATGATGGCCATTCTGACTGGTGTGGGGTGATAACCTCATCATAGTTTTGATTTGCATTTCTCCAATAATTGGAGACACTGAACATCTTTTCATGTGTGTGTTGGCCATCTGTATGTCTTCTTTGGAGAAATGTCTATTAAGATCATCAGTCCAGTTTTTGACTGGATTGGGTGTTTTAGGGGTGGTATTGAGCTGTATGAACTGTTTTATATTTTGTAAATTATTCCCTATCAGTTGCATCATTTGCAAATATTCTCTTCCATTCTATAGGTTGTCTTTTATTTTATCTATGATTTCCTTTGCTGTACAAAAGCTTTTAAGTTTAATTACAATGTTTATCTTAAGTACAGCAGAATTTATGTGTTAAATAAAATTGTCATAGTGGTAAAAAATATTAAAATGAGATTGTTAGAGTATTAATGGAAAAAGCCATATCACTGTTGACACAGTTATTTAAAAGGCATTGCTTCACTGCCTTTATAATTTTAAAAATATGTTTGTTAAACATCCTGTCAGAAGAGAGTCATCTTTAGTATTACAGATTCCTGTACTGTTGTGTTAAGATTCATTTGTACTTTGGAATCTTCATGAAACATACTTTCTTTTGGAATACATTTCATTGCTAAGATAGTTTAAACATCGCTTTCCCCTCAATGTAGAAATACTGTTATTTTGCTTGTTTTTTCTTTCAGTGCCAACAAAATAAAACTTATTTTGCATTAAAAAAAATCCCACCACAGCAGTACTCATGTTAGAGATTGATTAAATAACCAGAAGACTGGAATCTTGAAGGGCACACTGAGAATCTTGCCTACCACTCAAGCCAGAAGTGGACAGCTGCATCAGTCCAGTCCACTTTGGGACAGTCTGGAAGGACATGGTGAAGGGTAATCCACCCAGGGAAGAACTTTGAGCAGTGCACCTGTTGTTCCTTTTGCCAGGAGAGATGGCCCCAAGTATGAGTGCATATCCATGCCTAGGTCATGTCCACTTCATTGGCTGAGGGGTCGAGGGCGTTGAGGATACACAGTTGAACATTTGGGACAAGGAGGTCCAGGGGAAAAGTATGTGGACGCACTTGTCCAAATGGATACACGATACGAAGATACTTGTGTCTTGTGAGAATTTTCCGTAAATAAGCTTACCAGAGCAGAATTTTAATAATCTGATGGATAGGTATTAATCATCTAGACCTCAATCAGTTTCCTTCTCCAGCATTCAGGTCATAACCCAGTGGGCTCAAGAACCAAGTGGCCAAGATGACAGGGATGGAGATTATGCTTGAAGTAATTCTAGAAAGCAGTTTGTTTTTTCTGCCATAGTCGATTCACAGGTCTTGAAATCAAGGGGTGGAGATGGAAGTGCCTCCTCTCACTAGTTATCCCTAAAATGCTTCCCATCCCTGTTACTTCGTTTTAGTGAACCAGAGATCTTAGTCCACTAAGGAACATGACGGATGACATTGACATGGAATTCAAACTGTCAGCTAGCCATTTTGGTCCCCTCATCCCTTTCAATCAAGAGGTGAAAAAGGGGATCCCCTACAGGCTCGGGTAATGGAGCCTGACAATCAAAGGGTTTTGGGGGTTCCTACTATACAAGGGGCTAAAGAAGAGTTATACCCAACATTGCTAAAGAGCTGACTACTCTCACGTCTTCTGATTAAAGTTTATGGAAAACAATAACCCCTTGAAGGCAGGACATCTAGCCCAGACCCTTCAACAATTAAGATTTAATCATCCTACAAGGCCAAGAACCAGGACCAACTGTAGGGCTGCCTCTGGGCAAAAGGAATAAGAAATGAGTAGTGAAAGAGAGCAGTTATGACTACCAGCTACAACTATTGGACCTGCTCCCAGGACTGTACATTTAGCTTAATCTGTTAATAACATCCCCCTCCTCAGGTAGGAGAACAAGACAGACAACAAGCTATATTTTCACCAGAAATTCTTAGGGCAATAGCCCAGCTTTTACTGACAGAGAACCATAAAATTGAAAGGCTCCACTGCTTTTTCTCTTAGCCTCTAGAAGGGCAGTTTTCTTGACAACAATATTTTAAGAAGCTTCAGCAGCATCTCATCCCACCATGCAGCATAGAAAATGTGTACTTGCTTCCCATTGTTCTTTGCAAGAACACGGTTATCTATTTTTCTTGTGATTAACTCTTTTTGCTCAGGCAGTCGGATTCAACTTTTTCTAGGAACTTTTCAAGTTGCTGAATTAAGACTACTCTTCTAAACCTGAAAATAAAGAGGCATTGAATTAACCAGAAGATATTTAAGCATCTATGATGTGTAAGGCATAGTAATAAATAGAAAATAGAGCTTACAATCTACATGAGAACAGAAAACATATCCTAATGGAAAGATATGGTCTAGGAAAATACCAAGAGAGGCAATCAAGGGCCCAGGCCCACCCCAGACTAGAGTGAGCTTAGAAGGCTCCGTGGATGAGTTAGACTAAAATAATAGTCATTTAACTTATATGCAGAATACATCATGAGAAAGACTGGACTGGAAGAAACACAAGCTGGAATCAAGACTGCTGGGAGAAATATCAATAACCTCAGATACGCAGATGGCACCACCCTTAGGGCAGAAAGTGAAGAGGAACTAAAGAGCCTCTTGATGAAAGTGAAAGAGGAGAGTGGAAAAGTTGGCTTAAAGCTCAACATTCAGTAAACGAAGATCATGGCATCCGGTCCCATCACTTCATGGGAAATAGATGGGTAAACAGTGGAAACAGTGTCAGACTTTATTTTGGGGGGCTCCAAAATCACTGCAGATGGTGATTACAGCCATGAAATTAAAGGACGCTTATTCCTTGGAAGAAAAGTTATGACCAACCTAGATAGCATATTCAAAAGAAGAGACATTACTTTGCCGACTAAGGTCCGTCTAGTCAAGGCTATGGTTTTTCCTGTGGTCATGTATGGATGTGAGAGTTGGACTGTGAAGAAGGCTGAGCGCCGAAGAATTGATGCTTTTGAACTGTGGTGTTGGAGAAGACTCTTGAGAGTCCCCTGGACTGCAAAGAGATCCAACCAGTCCATTCTGAAGGAGATCAACCCTGGGATTTCTTTGGAAGGAATGATGCTAAAACTGAAGCTCCAGTACTTTGGCCACCTCATGTGAAGAGTTGACTCATTGGAAAAGACTCTGATGCTGGGAGGGATTGGTGGCAGGAGGAGAAGGGGACGACCGAGGATGATATGGCTGGATGGCATCACAGACTCAATGGACGTGAGTCTGAGTGACCTCCGGGAGTTGGTGATGGACAGGGAGGCCTTGCGTGCTGTGATTCATAGGGTCACAAAGAGTCGGACACAACTGAGTGACTGAACTGAACTGAATGCCTATGGAAATAGCATAAGCTGTAATTGAGGGCCAGGGTTTGGCATAAACAAGGCCTGTTCCTGCCCCTGTTCAGCATTGGGCAGAACTGCATTAAAAAAGCTGAGGAGTTCTTTTTTATACTTATCTTGTAGCTTCCTTGATGGTAAATTCAACAAATTTTTTCTTGACTGCAAGAGGTCCTTGTACTTCTTCAGGCAAAGTGAAAATTCTTTCAAAATCTGAAGATATTAAAAAAAATAAGTATTTCTAAAGAGATGAGAATAGTGCATCTACCACTTCAGCAACCATTCTTCATGGGCTACAATGTTACACTCTATTTCACAGTGTTACACGTGCCTTTCCAATGATGAATTATAACACCTGTACACCTCTACTAAGGAAACTTCTGTAAACATTAACCATGCAAAACAAAAAAAAACTAAGAGGGGTATTAGGAATTTTTAGACAAACTATCATAAATTATGTAAAAACCCAATTCAATCAAAAGATGAGTTCAAGAGGTAGGTTCAGTTTACTCTGAATTGAGCAACTTCCCATGGTTTTATTAATAGATATTCTTTCACTACTTACTTCGTCCAAACTTCCAAACTTCTTTCATTAATGATATTTTATATCATCATTAATTTTCTGTGGCATAGCATGCCTCATCTGCAATTTATTTGGTACAGTTCCCTTTCAAGACATTGCTGTGGCTTTGGAGTCACCTGCAGAGACACTGCAGTTCTTGGTTCCTCCTATGAGTGCATTATTCCTAGGTTTGTGAATCAGCCCATCTTTCTTGAGAGTAATGAAATCATAGACAGGGAATCCACTTGGCTAAGTGGGATACCATCTCCTGCCATATTCATAAGCTCTGGTGAAGCAGATTTTGAAAAGAAGCCCTCAGGTGGAGTTTGATTATTTTCCATCTTCTCCTCATGAACATCGTGAGTGACAGTAGCAACTGGAAACCAAATTAAGAGACTGAGCTGTGAATTAGATGCATCTTACCACCCCCACAGGGACATCCTTGTGCACTGCAGTTTTGAAGAGATTATTTCATAAAACAAGAGGATGTTCCAAGTGGAAATAAATCCCCAAAATAGGACTGAGCAAGGAACATACAATAGACCACTTTTTCTCTCTTGACACTCTCAATACATACAGTAATATATCTGAACAGTTCAACTACTATGCAAACATTCATAGAGCCCTGGCATTCATGATTTAATGTCTCCTCAATGCTTTTTATGAGTTGAAAAGCTGAAAGTCTCACTCTATTTCAAGATGTCTGACATCCACAGTCTATCACCTCAAATGCCTGCCAGGACATGATCCTCCTTATCCATCTTTTCTGTCTCAGAAAAGTGAATTTCTTTTTACTCCAGGTCTGGCACCTTTCCTCCATTGACTCATCATCTTCTTTGCTGGGCACCATGCCAGGAGCTGGGGGCAGCCTCCAACAGCACACAAAGAAACAGTCCCCGCCCTTATGGAATGTCCATGCTCATGGGAAGGCCAGGCAGAAAGTGTACTATCATCCAACAAAATAATTACAGTTCAAATTCGTGTTCAGGGAGAAGCAAGCAGGGAGGGGACAGAGAGCAGGAGGGCGAGCCCCAGTGGATCACGAGGTCAGACAGATCCTTCTGAGCAGGTGTCCTTTGGGCAGAGGCTGGAGGAGGAGAGAGAGCCGGCTTGTGCCCACGCAGAGGACACGTGCTAGGAGAGGATGGTGGGCTCAGGTCGTGCAGAGCTGGTGGACCAGAGTCAGGAGCTCATATTGTGCTCTGAGTGCCTAGGAAAGGTAATGAGGCGTCTTCAGCGTAGATGTTGTGTGTCTGATTTCTGTGTTGATATGATCACTCTGGCTGCAGGTCAGAAAACGAGTTAGATGAGAAGGTTGGAAAGTAGAAAAATAAAAAGCTATTGGAGTATCTTGGTGACATGATGGCAGCATAGATCAGAGGAATGGAGAGTAATGGTGGGATGTGAGATTTATACTTAGTATCAAATTGCTGAACTTGCTAAGTGATAGAAGTGAAAGAATAATAAAAGAATAAGAATCTCGAGTGAATCTGAATATTTTAGTCTGAACTACTGGATAGACCATGTGTGTGCAGGTATTAAGCAACTGCTTGCAAGAATGGAGTGTGGCCAACCTTTCCTGATTCTGAACTAGAATGACCTCACATTGGTAGCCTGACCTAGGCCATGGTGGGACTACTTATACTATGGATATCTGCAGACTTTAAATACTAGGACTTCTAAACCCTTCCACATCCCCTATACCTGTGGATAACAGGTTGTTACACATTTATGTACATTACATCTGATGAATGGTATTACTAGCTGAAATACAGAAGGCTAAAAGTGAGCATTTTTGAAAAGGGAAAAGGTCAGAAGATCAAACATGTAGAGCCAGTTGAATTTTAGATATCTAGTATTAACAGATACTCAATGGAAATACCATGTAGGCAGTTGTATATGAGTCTGAAGTTCAGGAGCAAGTTGTGATCTAGAGGAATAAAGGTGAGAATTTTTGTAGTGTGAATCATATTTAAAGCTGCAAGGCTGCATGGGATCATCTACAGAGATGGTGGATTGAAGAGAAAGGAGCCCAATATTCAGCTCTGGGTCTGCAGTACTTACAGGTGGGAAGAAGACAGAAAATGAAGGAAAAAAATAAGTCACTAATAAAAGGGCCAGGAATCTGGGAGAATGTGATGTCTGGGAACACTAAAAATTTTCCATGGAAGAGGGAGTGAACAACTGTATCACATGCTGCTGAGAAAGTAATGCCAAAGTGTAGCAGACACTGGTGACTTTGACACTGTTTCATTGGAGTACCATAAGAAGGAGCAGACTGCACTTAGTTAGAGCATGAACAAAATGTGAACACAGGAAGAATATCAGCAGATCTGTCCTCTTATTTAGCCCTTCATCTCCTTCTGTCTCAGGAACCTGCTTTATTAACTCTTGCAGCAACTCCAAATGATTAGACTTAACTAGTGCCTTGCCCCTCTACTTGCAAATATGCTCATATCTGTCCATCCTTCAAGGACATAACTATAAGATTCTTTTGACATGACTAAACCTCAGAACAGAGTTCCTCCCTCCTTGATTGCTTAGCCGTGGTGACATACTTTGCCTTCTCTTAGATGATGAGTGGCCCTTGGGCTCTCCAGGATGTTTCATTTGTTTTTGATGCCCTGCTGTAAATTGAACTGCTTTATCACCCTTCATTTGCTGAAAACATCAGTGGACATATTCCATTAAAGACAATATGCAGTCACAGGCTTCATATGCATATACAGCCATGCATTTATATCATTAAAAGAAGTTTTAATCATGGGTCAAAGATTTACTGTCACTTAACACACACTCTGCTCTCAGAAAACACAATCCAATTTCAATCCAGTCTAAGTGAAATAAGGAGAAGGTAAAATAGGAGGTGTTGGCCAAAGCCAAACATGGTACAACTCTGATTACTAAGAATGCTGGGGAATGAGTGGTTCTCATTAACCAAAGTGATAAATACATGGTTATCTCTAAATTTAGAGAAATATGCACCATTTTGTTTTAGCTCTTCTTAGGGGAGGAAAAAAGGAAAAATTTTTTTGTCATTTTGCGCTTTAAATCTATTAACACACTGATTAACATTTTATTAAATGGTACATGTTGATGGTGAAAGTTACAGTATTGATAATGTAAATCTTCACATCTCTAACCTATGGAGATTCAAATATGTCACCTTTGGGGCTGGGCAGGTGTTCAGAGTATTTTTCAGTGTTGGTGGCAGATAAAACATGAAATTGAAGGGTATAATAGGTTAGCTAAGAGTTATTTTCATCAAAGGATAACCCAAGAATATGCCTTTGCATATCTGAATACAATCTGTGACAAAAATACTTTCCCATATTTGCATTTCCCATAAAAAAATACCCCATAATGGGTGAAAACATTTTCATTGAACATTTGTCTCTACCAGGTACTGTTTTAAATGTTTTCCATGTATTAATTCAATCCTTCACCAAACCCTGTAAGTTAGGTGTGATTGTTATCTCCATTGTTTAAGTTGAGGAAACTAAGGCACAGAAGATTAAGAAAACTCAAATTAAGGAAGAATTTTGGGAGTGAAGTAGAATAGCTTTTACTCTAGTTTTGTTATAGAAGAGATTGCTGCATGTTCTGTGCCTCTATATCAGTGATCTCTTCCGTGAGCCCAGATATAATTCTCTTTGTTTTCATGATTTAATGATCAAGTCAGTATGTCTTTCTCTCACACACAAGACACTCTCACATAAGACATTCATAAGGGCAATCCAATCATGGCAACATCACCTAGTACTTTATTTCTCTTTTCTTTCTCTCTTTTTGGCCATGGCACATGCTTGTGGGATCTTAGTTCCCTAACCAGGGACTGAACCTGACCCTGAGAGGTTAACAGGCAGGAAGGCCAGGGGTCTCCAAATGGAGGAAATAGGCTGCAAATGTCAGACATTTTTATCTCTCTTAAGCGGCAGGAGGAAACAAACTAGCAATGTTTTTTCCTTCTCTAGAGGTTAAAGCATCTGCCTGTGATGCGGAAGACCCAGGTTCGATCCCAGGGTTGGGAAGATCCCCTGGAGAAGGAAATGGTAACCCACTCCAATATTCTTGCCTGGAGAATCCCATGGATGGAGAAGACTGGTAGGCTATGGTCCATGGGATCACAAAGAGTCGGACGCGACTGAGCAACTTCACTTTCACTTTTCATACAAATTTAAAAGAAGGTTTCTCTTAAAATACTGTATTGCCATAATGACACCTGGTCTCACCCGAAGTTAACTATTCTCAAACCTTCAGTTAACCAGTGCATTTTTCTTATGGAAATGTTTGTCATAAGCGATGTTAATGTACTACGATTTACCCCAGATTCCTGTCTTCAAGTCGGTTCCACCTAATGGCTTGGAACCTACTTGACAAACCATTATGTTAACTCAGATATTGTTCCCCTAATCTATGTAAATGAAACTATTTATATGGTAATCTGCCCTTCTACAAGATTCAAGTCAATCATTTTATGGCCCGGGATGAATCGTCTGGTGCCAAGATTATCCCAAAATACGTCTTATGGATGAGGAGCCTCCTGCCATTCTGAGTTTTAAGACATTCATTTCTTTCATTAACAGACTGCTAGTGGAGAAGGCAATGGCAACCCACTCCAGTACTCTTGCCTGGAAAATCCCATGGGCGGAGGAGCCTGGTAGGCTGCAGTCCATGGGGTCGTGAAAAATCGGACACCACTGAGCAACCTCACTTTCACTTTTCCCTTTCCTGCATTGGAGAAGGAAATGGCAACCCACTCCAGTGTTCTTGCCTGGAGAATCCCAAGGATGGGGGAGCCTGGTGGGCTGCTGTCTATGGGGTGGCACAGAGTTGGACATGACTGAAGCGACTTAGCAGCAGCAGCAGCAGTGACTATATAACATCCAGTTGAAGACTAGCAGAGGGGTACTCTTTCTGCCCCCTTCTGATGCCTGTGTCAGAAGCTTTCTCTATCTCCTTTATACTTTAATAAAACTTTATTACACAAAAGCTCTGAGTGATTAAGCCTCGTCTCTGGCCCCAGATTGAATTCTTCTCCTCCGGAGGCCAAGAAACCTGGTGTCTTTTCCTGGGTCAAC
Source organism: Aepyceros melampus (assembly GCA_006408695.1). Taxonomy (NCBI): domain Eukaryota; kingdom Metazoa; phylum Chordata; class Mammalia; order Artiodactyla; family Bovidae; genus Aepyceros; species Aepyceros melampus. Next base: position 382,685 of record SJXQ01001409.1, on the reverse strand, counting down.
AACAACCTTTCAACCCCTTGGCACTGGAAGTGCAGAGTCCTAACCACTGGACAGCCAAGGAAGTCTCTAGTACTTCATTTTTCAAGAGGAACATTCAGTGATTGTCTAGATAGAGTGGGTTGAATAATGGAAACAGGAAGTAGAGTATAATCTGGAATTAAGAGAGTTACTATGGGGGTGGGAAAGAATATAGACTTTGGAGCCAGGAAGATATAGATTCAAATCCTGGCTCTGTCTCTTAGCTGTGTAACTCAGGGCAGGCATTTGACCATTGTCAACCTTGATTTCTTCTTATTAAAGGGCAGATATTAATACTCATATACAGAACAATTGTGAGCATTAAATGTTATAATTTAAACACCAGATCCTAACACACTACTATAAATAAAATAAGTAAGAAACAAGAACCTACTGTGTAACACAGGGATGGAAATGGCAACCCACTCCAGTGTTCTTGCCTGGAGAATCCCAAGGATGGGGGAGCCTGGTGGGCTGCTGTCTATGGGGTGGCACAGAGTTGGACATGACTGAAGCGACTTAGCAGCAGCAGCAGCAGTGACTATATAACATCCAGTTGAAGACTAGCAGAGGGGTACTCTTTCTGCCCCCTTCTGATGCCTGTGTCAGAAGCTTTCTCTATCTCCTTTATACTTTAATAAAACTTTATTACACAAAAGCTCTGAGTGATTAAGCCTCGTCTCTGGCCCCAGATTGAATTCTTCTCCTCCGGAGGCCAAGAAACCTGGTGTCTTTTCCTGGGTCAACAACAACCTTTCAACCCCTTGGCACTGGAAGTGCAGAGTCCTAACCACTGGACAGCCAAGGAAGTCTCTAGTACTTCATTTTTCAAGAGGAACATTCAGTGATTGTCTAGATAGAGTGGGTTGAATAATGGAAACAGGAAGTAGAGTATAATCTGGAATTAAGAGAGTTACTATGGGGGTGGGAAAGAATATAGACTTTGGAGCCAGGAAGATATAGATTCAAATCCTGGCTCTGTCTCTTAGCTGTGTAACTCAGGGCAAGGCATTTGACCATTGTCAACCTTGATTTCTTCTTATTAAAGGGCAGATATTAATACTCATATACAGAACAATTGTGAGCATTAAATGTTATAATTTAAACACCAGATCCTAACACACTACTATAAATAAAATAAGTAAGAAACAAGAACCTACTGTGTAACACAGGGAACTATGCTCAATATTGTGTAATAACCTATAATGGAAAAAAATCTGAAAAAGAACATATGTATAACTGAATCACTTTGCTGTACACTTGAAATTAATACAACATTGTAAATTAAATATACCTCAATTAAAAAAGAATAAAAAAACCCAAATCTTAGTCCAATAAAAAACAACTATTATTCTGTTCAACCAACACATTCTTGTACCAAGAGGCTCCCAGTTTGTTTGCACAAGAATCACTATGTCATATTTTATCTTTTAAATAAATAGAAGTAAAGCCTGAGATTTACATTAATTTTTGGAAGAAGAAAATACTTACACTAAGTATTAAAATTTGGACAGACCTTCTCATTTTTAAACATATAGTTGAAAGTATGAACTGTTTTAGAATGACCTGGATCAATCTCTTGAGGTGGGGAGGCCAGTGTCTTCAGATCTTCCTCATAGTTAACTATTTGCATGAGTAGAACACCTTGGTAAGAAAGTGGAAAAGCACTAGAAAAGTAATTAATGTTATACAGCTCAAATGAACAATCCTCTAGGGAGGACATGGTCATAGACTATGTTAGCAACCTATACCATGGCACCAAACGAGTTTAGAATCTTGTATCTAGGGTCTACATCATGTTTTAAGATCTAGAATCATCTCCCTTCGTCTAAGTAATTTATCAGTCCATTGTTACCACTGCCTATTGGCTCCAACAACTAGGTCTAGAACAACTCCACTATGTTGCAAACCAAGTTTGAGAATGGACTGACTTCCATTATAGCACCATTCCAACTAAAAGATCATTCTTCTTCCCTATTTGCAAGAGCCTAGGCTCCATGGCATTCTTTCCCCAGAGGACCTTGGATAGTGGGCACTGATAATTGCCCTCTTTTGTACATTTAATTTGATTAAATGTACAGACTTTCTTCCCAGAAAAGTCACTTAATATACGAATCTTAGAATATAATTTCATGGATGTGTCTAGCTGTGAAAGCTGCTCAATTTAATGAACAGATGATCCTGCTTAAAATCAACAAAATTGAAAAAAGAGGCTTTATAAACTGACACCAACTATCCCGAATACTATCGATTTCAATATTTCCATGTAAACAAGGAATTCTCTGCTGAACTCATAGCTATAGGCACTGTGATATATAAGTATACATTATCTGCAATCTTATGCATCTAGATTCTTCCATTTTTCAACTGGTTAACCTGGGGAAACTACCTAAAGTCTTACTAGAAGCTTCTATTTCCATAAAATATGTAGAAACTATCTACCTTATGGACTGTTTTAAGAGTCATATTACAAGAGACAAAACATAAAGTGGGTAGTATGTGTGCTGATTAAAACACACCTCTCCTTAAGCTAAAAAAATAAACTTAGACCTAGTTAGATGTAAAGATTCAGTGAAAATGAATATTATAAATATTAAAGTACTACAAAATAACCTCAGTTCAGTTCAGTTCAGTTGCTCAGTCGTGTCTGACTCTGCGACCCCATGGAATCTGAAGAGTTCATCTTTCAGTGTCCTGTTTTTTGCTTTTTCATACTATTCATGGGGTTCTCAAAGCAAGAATACTGAAGTGGTTTGCCATTCTCTTCTCCAGTAGACGTTCTGTCAGAACTCTCCACCATGATCCGTCCATCTTGGGTGGCCCTACACAGCATGGCTGAATATTATAAATATTAAAGTACTACAAAATAACCTCAGTTCAGTTCAGTTCAGTTGCTCAGTCGTGTCTGACTCTGCGACCCCATGGAATCTGAAGAGTTCATCTTTCAGTGTCCTGTTTTTTGCTTTTTCATACTATTCATGGGGTTCTCAAAGCAAGAATACTGAAGTGGTTTGCCATTCTCTTCTCCAGTAGACGTTCTGTCAGAACTCTCCACCATGATCCGTCCATCTTGGGTGGCCCTACACAGCATGGCTCATAGTTTCACTGAGTTAGACAAGGCTGTGGTCCATGTGATCAGATTGTTTAAATAACTTATTCATGCAATAAACACCTTCATGCAAGTCAGACTTGAAATTTCATTCATCAACAAATGTTCTGAAAAAATCTTATCTGTTTTTAGCAGATTGGCTCTCCTCCTAGTTAACTGGTCTAAATGACTGCTATGTGCAATATCATAAACATTTCTATATGTCTGATGTCTCAAAGCCCACTTTAAATGAAGCAAATAATTTTAGTTACCCCTAAAGGTTTAAATTTATATATTTAATAAAAGCAAACAAAAGGGAGGAAATGATGGAGATTAGGGTGGAAAATCAATGAACTATAAAACAGAAAAACCATGAGGAAAATCAATGAAATCAAAAGTCAGTTCATTGAGAAGATAAAAAATAAAAGATCTTCAGTTTGACTGGTCAAGGGAAAAATGCTCAAATTATCAAAATCAGGAAAGTGGGAACATCAATGTTGATCTTACAGAAATTAAAGGATTATATTATGAACAACTTTATGTCAAAAAATTAGACAATTTAGATGAAACTTGAAAATTCCTGGAAGACACAGATTATTGAAATGACTCAAGAAAAAAAATATAAGTAGAACTATACTAAGATAAAGGATTGAATTAGAAGTTAAAAATCTTCCCACAAATACAAGCCCAAAGAGATGATCTTACTTGTAAATTCTATCAAACATTTAAGAAAGAAATAATACGAATCTTTAGCAATGTCTTCAAAAAAGGAAAGGAGGAAGGAATGCTACTTCATTTTATGAGGCCAGTATTAATCCTCATACCAAAGCCAGAAGGAGACATAACAAGAAAAATAATATCATAACTATAGATGAAAAATCTTCAACATGATATTGACAAACCAAATCCATCTGCATATAAAAAAGATTGTACACTGAGATCAAGCAGCATTTATGCCAGGAATGAAAGTTGGATTAATACCTGAAAATTAATTAATGTTATACATCATATTAACAAAAGACAGGACAAAAAAACTATATGATTGTGTCCATAGGTACAGAAAAAGCATTTGACCAAATAAAAATCTCTTCATGATAAAAGTACCCAATAAATTTGGAATAGATGGGTACTTTCTCAATCTGATAACAAGCATCTACAAAAACCCCAGACCTAACATTGGTATGAAATATGTAAACTATAGTATTGGATATGTAAACTCCTATTGGAAGCAAGGCAAGGATGTCTGTTCTCAACAGTTCTTTTCAATACTGTACTAGAAGTTCTAGCAGGGAATATTAGACAAGAAATCATAATAAAATGCATCAAATCTGGATAGGAGGAATTACCCTCACAATTTGCATATAACATGATTTTGCACATAGAAAATTCTAAGGAATCCACTAAAAATATATCCAAACTAATAAATAAGTTCAGTACAGTTGCAGGATATAAGAGCAATAAATAAAAAATCAATTTTTTCTACAGTAGCAATAACCAATAAGAAATTTTAGCTGAGCCAATCTCATTTACAGTGCATTTAAAAACATAAAATAGTTGTGAATAAATTTATTTAAAAAGTAGAAAACATGTAGTCTGAAAACTATACATTACTGGAAGAATTTAAAGAAGGCATAAACAAATAGAAAGACTTCCCATGTTTACGGATTGGAAAACGTGTTAAGTTGGCAATACTCTCCTAATTGATCTACAGATGAATATAATCCCTATCAAAATTCTAGCTAGTTTTTTTTTTTTTTTTGGCAGAATTTGGCAATGTAACTCTGAAATTCACAAGGAAGTAAATAGCCAAAATACAAACAAAACACTGAAAACGAACAAGGTAAGGGAACAAACATTTCCAGATTTCAAAGCTTACTACAAAGCTACAATAATCAAGACTGTGTGGTGCTGGTATAAGGACTGACATATAGGTCAAAGGAACAAACCTGAGTCTAGAATTAGAACCTTAATTTATGGTCAATTACATTTTGACAAGGGTGCTAAGCCTATTCAATGGGAAAAGAATAGTCTTTCCAAAAAATGTTGCTTGGAGAACTGGATGTCTACATGCAAAAAAAAAAAAAAAAGTTGAACACCTTTCTCACACCAAATACAAACATCAAGCCAAAATGGATCCAGTGTAAGCAAATAACAAATACCAACTACAAATAGGCTTCGTGATCAGAAAAGGAAAAAAAATCCACACAGCCTTCATTCATGCCTTCAGTTCAATTCAGTTCAGTTCAGTTCACTGGCTCAGTCGTTTCCAACTCTTTGCAACCCCATGGACTGCAGCACGCCTGGCTTCCCTGTCAATCACCAACTCCTGGAGTTTACTCAAACTTATGTCCATTGACTCGGTGATGCCATCCAACCATCTCATCCTCTGTCATTCCCTTCTCCTCATACCCTCAATCTTTCCTAGCATCAGGGTCTTTTCAGATGAGTCAGTTCTTCACATCAGGTGGCCAAAGTATTGGAGCTTAGCTTCAGCATCAGTCCTTCCAATGAATATTCATGACTGGTTTCCTTTAGCATGGACTGGTTAGAACTCCTTGCTATCCAAGGGACTCTCAAGAGTCTTTTCCAACACCATAGTTCAAAAGTATCAATTCTTCAGAGCTCAGCTTTCTTTATAGTCCAACTCTTACATCCATACATGACTACTGGAAAAACCATAGTTTTGACTAGACGGACCTTTGTTGGCAAAGTAATGTCTCTGCTTTTTAATATGCTTCTCGGTTGGTCATAACTTTTCTTTCAAGGAGCAAGCGTCTTTTAATTTCATGGCTGCAGTCACCATCTGCAGTGATTTTGGAGTCCCTCCCCCAGAAGTCTGTCACTGTTTCCATTGTTTCCCCATCTATTTGCCATGAAGTAATGGGACCAGATGCCATGATCTTAGTTTTCTGCATGTTGAGCTTTAAGCCAACATTTTCACTCTCTTTTTTCACTTCCATCAAGAGGCTCTTTAGTTCTTTGCATTCTGCCATAAAGGTGGTGTCATCTGCATATCTGAGGTTATTGATATGTCTCCCGGCAATCTTGATTCCAGCTTGTGCTTCCTCCAGCCCAGCGTTTCTCATGATGTACTCTGCATATAAGTTGAATAAGCAGGGTAACAAAATATAGCCCTGACATACTCCTTTCCCGATTTGGAACCAGTCTGTTATTGCATGTCCAGTTCTAACTGTTGCTTCTTGACCTGTGTGGCTCAGCTGGTAAAGAATCTGCACTGCAGGAGACCTGGGTTCAATCCCTAGGTTGGGAAGATCCCCTGGAGATGGGAAAGGCTACCCACTGCAGTATTCTGGCCTGGACGACTGAACACCTTTCACTTTCATGCTTTCATTCATTGTCAAAATTTAAATTAAAAAATTAGTAATAAAGAACATAAGCATGAAGTACAAAGAAAAGGCACAAAGCAACCTGCTAAAGGCAAGTCTAAATATTATGTGTAATGATAATAAATGTAAATATACCACATTTGCCAGTTAAGGTGGTCAGAATCAATTTTTTAAAAATTCTAGTTTTATGCTAAGATAAAGATTTAAAATTTGAGGACATAGAATGATTAAATGTAAAGAAATTAATATTTTATAAAAGGCAAAAATTAACCAAAAGAAAGCTGAGATAGTTATATCAGACAAAAGAGACTTTTTAAAAATGCATAAGTGGATTATAAAAGCTCATTATAAAATAACCAAATTTTATTTCACCAGAAACATTTAACAACTGTACATCTGAATGAACCTAATATAAAACAGCCTTAACATTTATAATGGAAGAAAATAAGTAGAACTATTGAAGGAAACTGAAAAATTCACCTTTACTGTGGGACATTTTGACACAATTCTCTAAATTAGTGTTAGTTCAAACAGAAAAAATAATTAGTAAATGCATAAATATTTTCAACAAAATTAACAAGCTTAATCAATCATTTACAGAAATCTGTATCCAACAATTCGAATATAAATTCTTCTCGAGCATGCACGTAAAAATGATCTTTAGTCTCAACAATGTTAAAATACTCACTAATAATTTCATGATTCATACTCTCCAATCAACTCAAAAAAAAGAAGTCAATAGCAACAACAACAAAATGTATTCAAGGATTTTAAAACACTCTTTCAAATAAATACTTGGAAATGAAGAAGAATATTACATATCAAAACATTTTGGATGCAGTGAAAGTGGACCTTTGCTAGAACTGCATAGCCTTGCATTTGTATGTTAGAAGAGAAAAAAAAGCCTGAAAATTAATGACATGTGTCCAGAGTTAGAAGAGTATAATAAACCCAGAGAAAATAGAAAGAAGGAAGTAGTAAAAATAAAGAAGAAATCAATAAGAGATTGCAATAGAGAAAAACAACAAAAACCAAAAGTTTGTCCTTTGAAAGCAACAAAACCATAGATAAACCATTAGTGAAACTATCAAGAGAAAGATAATCCACAAATAAATAACATTAGGGATGAAAAAGGAGACCTAACTATGGATCCAGCAAGGATTTTGAAAGGGGATTGGAACACAGTGAACAACTTCATATTAAAATTGAAAACCTAGGTGAAATAGACAAATTTACAGAAAAACTTAACTGCATATCTATGTGGAAATAATCATTTTAAAAATAAATCCACTAGATAACCATACAGGAAACATGAATACTGACCTTTACTTCATTGCATACACAATGTTATTTGAGATGGGCCAGAGATCTACAAGACAACTTGGGACATCATCTTCATAACTTTGGGGTAGGAATAGATTTTTAAACAGGATCCAAAAAACTCAAGATTAATCAATTGGATTTGATTAAATTAAGAACTTCTTTTCATCAACAAACACTAATAAGAGAGTGAAAAGGTAACCCAGAGACTCATAGAAGATACTCATAGTATATATATCCAGCAAAGGAGCTGAATTCAGAACTCTTACAAGTTGATAAGAAAAAGACAACTCAAATATGAGCAAAATACCTTAAAAGTTACTTCATAAGAATATATCCAAATGGCTACTAAACTTATAAATGGGTGCTCCAAATCTCATCATCAAAGGAATGCAAATTAAAGCCATAATGAGATACCATTAAAGGTCCACCAAAATGTCTAAATTAAGGACAGACTGCACTACACATTTGTGAGGATATGATACAAGAGGAACTCTCATGCATTGCTGGAACCATTTTGATACTTCAGCTCCCCAGTACTTTGGTTAGCACTTTATGGCAATCATCCATCATGACAGTTTTACAAATTGTGATGTCGCTTCATGCCATGGATTACTTTCATCCTATTTCCCATTAGCAAGAAGCAGAGCACTGTACTCAAGCCTAAAGGCACAAAGAAGTCCCCAAGGGCCTACCTTAGGCTAGTTAGTAAGAAGTCAAGACCACTCTAAATATAGAAAGAGAAGATATAAGGAGCCATCACTATCTCCAAAGCTGAAATGGAGCACCTGCGATGGATTGATTGTACCCACTCCCCAAAAGTCATATACTGAAGCCCTAATATCAATGTGATGGCATTTGGAGGTGCGGTTTGGGGAAAGTAATTATAAGAAGAGGTCAAAGAGCTAGCTAGCTCTTTACCATGTTCAGGATATTCACATGGAAAAAAGTGGAGTCATATTTGGGAGAGAGCTCTCACCAGAATCTGTCCATACTGGCACCCTGATCTCGAACTTCCAGCCTTCAAAACTGTACAAAATGAATTTCTGTTGTTTATAAGCCACCTAGTCTACAGTAATTCCTTATAAAACCCAAGGAAGTTCATCCCCTTACCCTTATGTCCAGCCATTGCTGAATAGAACACTCAAGGAAAAGCCATCCCCACTTCTTGGCTGAGTTAAAGTACTCAAGGCTGAAGGCCTCAAGGATTGAGTTGGATCCCACAAGTAGGTCTGTCCTCCTCAGAACCGAGCTGAAGCATCCAAAGAAAAATTCCAGAGGCTGAGATACAGCATCCAAGGCATAGTCTCTCCCCACCATCCCTGCACCAGGGAGAGCTGTGATAGAGCTCCTAAAGAGTCTTTCCCACAGAGCTAAGATAGAGACCCAAAGAAGAGCCCTCTCTATGGATGAGTTCCATGAAGAAGACTTCAAACCACTCATGGGAAAGAGAGAAACGGAAATACAATTCTCCACCCTCATTCCCCCTCCAAATTGAGACAGAGCACCAAGTAAGGTCCTCCCAGGGAAGAGTTGGACACAGAGAAGAATCTCCCAAGGGGATATAACACTCAAGGAAATGTCCTATTCCTCAGAGTTGAGAAAAATCACAACAATGCTGAAATAGAATACAAATGACAAGCCACAAGGAAAAGCCTGTATCTAACAAGGCTGAGACAGTCCCCAAGGAAAAGCTGTCTGCCAGAACTGAGAAAGAAAACTACAGTGAGAGCTCCCACTTCAAAACTATTACAAAGCACAATAATGATGAGCCATCATCCCGGCTGACATAGAACATCTGCGGTATATATCCCTCCACGGCTGAAATGGTACACTCAAAGAAAGTCTGCCCCCACCAAGGTGGAGGCAGAGCTCCCAAGGATATATCGCCCCCTCCCACTCCAACTGAAGAGCTGACACAGGGCAACAAAGGAAGAAGAAGCTTGCTCCAAGACTAAAAGAAAACAGCCACTGCCTTGAGCCTTCCCACAACTGAGAGAGCTCGCAAAGAAGAGCCGCCCCCCTCAGACTGAGGGAGAACATCTAGAGAAAACTCCCCCGCCACCTTGGAGCTGAGAGGGTGCACTCAAGGAAGAAGCCACAACCTGCAGTGTTGATAAACAGCAGCCAAAGAAATGTCCTCTTGCCCCAAATGGAGAAAGAGCACCAAGGAAGAGCACTCCCAACTAGAGAAAGAGTCACTCCCCTCCATTCCACAGGCAGAAATCCAGACCATGTTGGAGAAGCCCAGCTGTGGCTCGCAGAATGGTGGGGAAGGTGTGGGTAGTGTCACACCAGTGGAATTTGCTTGAACCCCATGCTCTGGAGCATGATATAAAGCCACTAAGAAATAGTACTCTTCCTGGGCTGAGATATAGCACCCATGAGAATCCCACTGCACCTTCCAGAAGCTGAAACTCATGCCTGGTTGGAAAAGTCAGGGTGTGGATCACTGAATCGCAGAGAAGGCATTGTGGTACAATAGCAGCAGAATCTTCTAGAAATCTGCCCTCCTAAATATGTAGCAGAGTTCCCAAGGAAGAGTTCCCGACCCAGGCTGGGGTCCAACATCCAGCAACCACCCTCCAACTTCACTGTGATGAGCACTCAAGGAAGGGTCCCCCACAGGATTGAGATACAGCACTCAAAGAAAGAATAGTCACCCCCACCCCAGGACTGAGATAGCGCATCCGCAGAAGCTGCCCCACTTCAATGGCTGCCATGGAGCAACCAAGGAAAGCACCCTCAACATAATCAAGTCCTCCACAGTGCTGATATAAAGCATCCAAGGAAAAGTCTTCCTTCTCAAGGGCAAGATCGAGTCCTCAAGACCATGTCATCCCTCAGGACTGAGGGAGAGAGAGAATTTACAGAAAGTTCTCTTCTTGAGCTGAGATAGAGCACCTCAGAAAAAGCCTCACTTCATAGACATTATGAGACAGAGTCCATAAGGTACCATCTACCCCTGAATTGGGGTAGTGCCCTCATGTATGAGCCCTCTTCCAGGAAGAGTCACCACCCTTAGGCTGAGATGGAGGACCAGTGCAAGTTCTCACTATGCCTCAAGGGCTAAAGTCTAGATCTTTCTGGAGAGGCCCAGCTGTGATTCAGTGAGTGGCAGAGAATTTTTGTGGTGCCACCTTCTGAAATTAGAGACAAAGCACCCAAGCAACATCCCTGGCCCAGGGCTGAGACAGGCCACCAAGGGAAAAGCCCCTCCTGAAATGTGACTGAGATACGGGTCACTGCAGACAGTGCCTCACTACAGGGCTGAAATTAAATACTCAAGTAACCCACACAGGAGATACTTTGCCACCCAAGGAAAAGGATTCCTGTTCCTCCTGTTGAAATTCTCACCTGGATGGAGGAACCTGGCATAAATCCACAGAATGTCAATAAAACATGTAGTTCAGTTCAGTTCATTTCAGTTGCTCAGTCGTGTCCAACTCTTTGCGACCCATGAACCGCAGCACGCCAGGCCTCCCTGTCCATCACCAACTCCCGGAGTTTACCCAAACCCATGTCCATTGAATCGGTGATGCCATCCAACCTTCTCATCCTCTGTCGTCTGCTTCTCCTCCTGCCCTCAATCTTTCCCAGCATCAGGGTCCTTTCCAATGAGTCAGCTCTTTGCATTAGGTGGCCAAAGTATTGGAGTTTCAGCTTCAACATCAGTCCTACCAATGAACACCCAGGACTGATCTACTTCAGGATGGACTGGTTTGCTCTCCTTGCAGTCCAAGGGACTCTCAAGAGTCTTCTCCAACACCACAGTTCAAAAGCATCAATTCTTCGGCTTTCTTTATAGTCCAACTCTCATATCCATACATGACTACTGGAAAAACCATAGCTTTGACGAGATGGACCTTTGTTGGCAAATTAATATCTCTACTTTGTAATATGCTGTCTAGGTTGGTCATAATCTTCCTTCTAAGGAGTAAGCGTCTTTTAATTTCATGGCTGCAGTCACCATCTGCAGCGATTTTGGAGCCCAAAAAATAAAGTCTGACACTGGTTTCGCCATCTATTTGCCATGAAGTAATGGGAATGGATGCCATGATCTTCGTTTTCTGAATGTTGAGCTTTAAGCCAACTTTTTCACTCTCCTCTTTCACTTTCATCAAGAGGCTTTTTAGTTCCTCTTCACTTTCTGCCATAAGGGTGGTGTCATCTGCATATCTGAGGTTATTGATATTTCTGGCAATCTTGATCCCAGCTTGTGCTTCTTCCAGCACAGCATTTCTCATGATGTACTCTGCATAGAAGTTAAATAGGCAGGGTGACAGTATACAGCCTTGACATACTCCTTTTCCTCTTTGGAACCAGTCTGTTGTTCCATGTCCAGTTCTAACTGTTGCTTCCTGACCTGCATACAGATTTCTCAAGCGGCAGGTCAGGTGGTCTGGTATTCCCATCTCTTTCAGAATTTTCCACAGTTTATTGTGATCCACACAGCCAAAAGCTTTGGCATAGTCAATAAAGCAGAAGTAGATGTTTTTCTGGAACTCTCTTGCTTTTTCCATGATCCAGAGGATGTTGGCAATTTGATCTCTGGTTCCTCTGCCTTTTCTAAAACCAGCTTGAACATCTGGAAGTTCACGGTTCACGTATTGCTGAAGTCTGGCTTGGAGAATTTTAAGCATTACTTTGCTATCATGTGAGATGAGTGCAATTGTGCGGTAGTTTGAGCATTCTTTGGCATTGCCTTTCTTGCCACTGCTGAGTTTTCCAAATGTGCTGGCATATTGAGTGCAGCACTTTCACAGCATCATCTTTTAGGATTTGAAATAGCTCAACTGGAATTCCATCACCTCCACTAGCTTTGTTCCTAGTGATGCTTTCTAAGAGCCACTTGGCTTCACATTCCAGGATGTCTGGCTCTAGGTGAGTGATCACACCATCGTGATTATCTGAGTTGTGAAGATTTTTCTTGTACAGTTTTTCGGTGTATTTTTGCCATCTCTTCTTAATATCTTCTGTTTCTGTTAGGTCTCTGCCATTTCTGTCCTTTATCGAGCCCATCTTTGTATAAAATGTTCCCTTGGTATCTCTAATTTTCTTTGCCACTGCTGAGTTTTCCAAATGTGCTGGCATATTGAGTGCAGCACTTTCACAGCATCATCTTTTAGGATTTGAAATAGCTCAACTGGAATTCCATCACCTCCACTAGCTTTGTTCCTAGTGATGCTTTCTAAGAGCCACTTGGCTTCACATTCCAGGATGTCTGGCTCTAGGTGAGTGATCACACCATCGTGATTATCTGAGTTGTGAAGATTTTTCTTGTACAGTTTTTCGGTGTATTTTTGCCATCTCTTCTTAATATCTTCTGTTTCTGTTAGGTCTCTGCCATTTCTGTCCTTTATCGAGCCCATCTTTGTATAAAATGTTCCCTTGGTATCTCTAATTTTCTTGAAGAGATCTCTAGTCTTTCCCCTTCTGTTCTTTTCCTCTATTTCTTTGCACTGATCACTGAGGAAGGCTTTCTTATCTCTTCTTGCTATTCTTTGGAACTCTGCATTGAAATGGGTATATCTTTCCTTCTCCCCTTTGCTTTTCACTTCCCTTCTTTTCACAGATATTTGTAAGGCCTCCCAGACAGCCATTTTGCTTTTTTCATTTCTTTTCCATGGGGATGGTCTTGATCCCTGTCTCCTGTACAAATGTCACAAACCTCTGTCCATAGTTCATCAGGTACTCTATCAGATCTAGTCCCTTAAATCTATTTCTCACTTCCACTGTATAGTCATAAGGGATTTGATTTAGGTCATACCTGAATGGTCTAGTGGTTTTCTCCACTTTCTTCAATTTCAGTCTGAATTTGGCAATAAGGAGCTCATTATCTGAGCTACAGTCAGCTCCCGGTCTTATTTTTGCTGACTATATAGAGCTTCCCCATCTTTGGCTGCAAAGAATATAATCAATCTGATTTCAGTGTCGACCATCTGGTGATGTCCATGTGTAGAGTCTTCTCTTGTGTTGTTGGAATGCACTATGGCCAGTGTGTTCTCTTGGCAGAATTCTATTAGCCTTTGCCCTGCTCCATTCTGTATTCCAAGGCCAAATGTTCCTGTTACTCCAGGTGTTTCTTGACTTCCTACTTTTGCATTCCAGTGCCCAGTAATGAAAAGGACATCTTTTTTGGGTGCTAGTTCTAGAAAGTCTTGTAGGTCTTCATAGAACTGTTCAACCTCAGCTTCTTCAGCGTTACCGGTTGCTGTGTAGTGGAGACACACTTGTGGAACTATCTGGAAATCTGCCCTCTGAAAGTTGCTGGAAATCTTTCTCTGAGGTGACTGGAAATGTTGTACATGGGCAAGTGTCTTACTAGGAACACTCTGATATATTGGTTTGCCAAAAAGTTCTTCCAGGTTTTTCCATCATAGCTTACAGACAGAATTGAAGGAACTTTTTGGCCAACCCAAATAATACTGCTTGAGGGAGGTCTAAAGGAGGCTTCTGGCTATGGAGTGGTGCTGGCCACATTGCTCTGCACCAGTCGGGCCTTGTAGGAGCCATGTGAGGGGCAGAGCCTGTCGCTGGAGAAGCCGGGTGCCCTGCAGATGGTGGCTGTGCCCCCAAGCCAGAACCAGAAGCGAATCTCTTTTCCCTGTCTCTGGCGCCCTCCAGTGGTAAACATTAGTAACAACTGCCACAGGAAAAAAATGGCAAGAGCCCAAATCATTTTCACAGAGCAGGACGAAAAGGGGAATTTGGAGCTTACAGGCAATTGAACTATCAACTTTATTGACAGATTAAAAGAGGAGAGTCATAAGATTAGCCTAATAAATGCATACAGCACATGGGATGAGATGTAACAACTATGCATAAAGAAAAATTTGAAAGTGTTTGTTAAAAAGGTTACACATCAGAAATCTGTAGCATACTGTATTTCTATGTGAATAACTGGAAATATTATTTTTAACATTAAAAACAAGACAAGGATGCCCACCATCACGCCTCCTATTCATTGCAGGAGCTGCTGTAAGGCACCTCTCAGTACTCTCATGCCCACTGATTAAAGTCAGTGGAAACTACATCACCCTAATTCATTTAGGACTGCTAATGGCCATGAACCTAAAGAGTGAGAGGTTGGGTCACTTCATCATGGAAAGGACAATCACCAGGGAAAGGGCTTGTGAGGGTAAGAAAATGTGGAATGTAGAAGTAACCACTTAACCATATGCAGAAACAAGGACTGTAATGATTATGAGTATCATTTATTTTTGTATGAATAGACTCACATTTACATTAACCAAATAATTTATAACACCCTCTCATCTCCTTATCTTCTGACACAAGATGTGTTATTAGTTAATTTTATTTTTTGGTATTTAAGGTACACAATATTAAACTGAGGTGGGAATCAGTAAAGAATGAATAAACTTAAAAGATATGACTTTGTGCCCTCTTTCAGAGCTGTGTTAGTGTTCTCTTGGTTGTAGGTGGGAGAAATGTATCCAGTTAGGCAGAATCACGTCTTTGTTGTTTCTATTTAAAGATAATGCTTTAAAGAGCTGTTCATAAGCAGCAAGATGAAAAGAGGTGCCCGTTGTAAAGTGTCACTTTGGTTAGGTGACTCACATCACAGACACTTCTACTTCCTGCGTATTTTTGGTGAGAGGGTGCCACAGAGGGACTCTGGGAGGTCGGAGACTGTGGTGGAAGAGAAGCAGCCACCATTTTGCAGCTCCCACATCTTGTTGCTGATCTGCAGATTCACCTTTTGGCATGAAGCAGCAGCTGGGTCTGCAGTTTCTTTGTCTTCCCCCGGATTCACTCTTGGTATCTCTATCTTTTGGACCAGGTATTTATGTTTAACTCTGTGAAGTAGAGCCTTGGTTTCTGCAGATATTTTGTCACAAGATCAGAGGCAACAATAACGGAGATGTATTTGTCTGTCCTTATGGGGTTCTAGGTCATGTTTGTGGTTTTAGTCTGTTAGTTTTCCCTACCTCTGTTGAGGTGACAGCACCTTTTAGTTTTATTTTTTGGTCATGCTGCGGCTTGCAGGATTTTAGTTACTTGACCAAGGATTGAACCTAAGACCCTGGCAGTGGAAGTATGGAATCCTAACCACTAGGCAGCCAGGAAATTCCCTAAAGTTTACTATTTTAAAACTGGACCATAAAGAAAGCTGAGTGCCAAAAATTGATGCTTTTGAACTGTGGTACTAGAGAAGACTCTTGAGAGTTCCTTGGACAGCATCAAACCAGTCAATCCTAAAGGAAAGCAACCCTGAATATTCATTGGAAGGACTGACGCTGAAGTTGAAGCTCTGATACGTTGGCCACCTGATAAGAAGAGCCAACTCATTGAAAAGACCCTGATGCTGGGAAAGATTGAAGGTAATAGGAGAAGGGCTCAATGTTGGATGAGATGGTTGGATGGCTCACTGATTCAATGGACATGAGTTTGAGCAAGCTCCAGGAGGTAGTGAAGGACAGGGAAGCCTGGTGTGCTGCAGTCCGTGGGGTTACAAAGAGTCAGACATGACTGAATGACTGAACAACAACAGTATCAATGAAAGACTATAACAAACCTAGAGGATTGATGCTAATTATGTACAAATATGGAAGAAATGTAGAATAGTCTATGTGATGATATAAAAAGAAAATTTGGTAAAAGTAGAGGCATGTTCATAGGTAAGAAGATACATGTTGTAAAAATGTCCAACTGCCTTACATAAATCTATAAATTCAATTCAATCCCCTCCAAAAATATGTTATTGTGCTCTTACTTTATAATAAACTCTTTCTCTTTTTATTCTCTACCCTCAAAAACAATTGTTGTACATTTTTACATGTACAGCTCAATGGCATAAAGTACCATTACAGAACTATCTTATCCTAAAACTGTTTTACTACTTTAAGACACAGATGAAATAAATCAAAGATGACATAAACAAATGGAGAGATACTCCATGTTCCTAGGCTGAAAGAATCAATATTGGGAAAATGACTATACTACCAAAAGCAATCCAGATTCAAGGCAATTCCTATCAAATTACTAATGGTATTTTTCACAGAACTAGAATAAAAAATCTTACAATTCATATGAAAACACAAAAGACCCTGAATAGCCAAAGCAATTTTGAGAAAGAAGAATGGAGTTGGAGGAATCAACCTTCCTGACTTCAGACTATACTACAAAGCTACAGCCATCAAGACAGTATGGTACTGGCACAAAAACAGAAATATAGACCAATGGAGCAAGATAGAAAGCCCAGAGATAAACCCGTGCACCTATGGGCACCTTATCTTTGACAAAGGAGGCAAGACTATACAATGAAGAAAAGATAGTGTCTTCAATAAGTGGTGCTGGGAAAACTGGACAGCTAAGTGTGAAAGAATTAAATTAGAACCGCTCCTAACACCATACACAAAGATAAACTCAAAATGGATGAAGGGCCTAAATGTAGAACCATAAACTATACAACTCTTAGAGGAAAACATAGGCAGAACACTCTGACATAAATCACAGCAAGATCCTCTATGATCCACTTCCCAGAGTAATGGAAATAAAAACAAAAATAAAGTGGGACCTAATTAAACTTAGGTTTGCACAGCAAATAAAACTATAAACAAGGTGAAAACAAATGAAACAGCTGACAAAGTATTAGTCTTCAAAATATACAAGCAGCTTATGTAAACTCAATACCAGAAAAACAAACAACCCAATCAAAAGGTGGGCAGAAGATCTAAAAAGACATATCTCCAAAAAAGACATACAGATGACTAATAAACACATGAAAAGATGCTCAATATCACCCATTATTAAAGAAATGCAAATCAAAACCACAATGAGATATCACCTCACACCAGTCAGAATGGCTATCATCAAAAAGTCTACAAAAAATAAATGCTAAATAGAACTGCCTTATGATCCAGCAATCCCACCACTGGGCATACACACCGAGGAAATCAGAATTGAAAGAGACACGTGTACCCCAATGTTCATCGCAGCACTATTTATAATAGCCAGGACATGGAAGCAACCTAGATGTCCATCAGCAGATGAATGGATAAGAAAGCTGTGGTACATATACACAATGGAGTATTACTCAGCCATTAAAAAGAATACATTTGAATCAGTTCTAATGAGGTGGATGAAGCTGGAGCCGATTATACAGAGTGAAGTAACCCAGAAAGAAAAACATCAATACAGTATACTTACACACATATATGGAATTAGAAATATGGTAATGATAAACCTGTACGCAAGACAGCAAAAGACACACAGATGTATAGAACAGCCTTTTGGACTCTGTGGGAGAGGGAGAGGGTGGGATGATTTGGGAGAGTGGCAGTGTAACATGTATGATATCATAAGTGAAACGAATCGCCGGTCTAGGTTCGATGCAGGATGCAGGATGCTTGGGACTGATGCACGGGGATAATCCAGAGAGATGGTGTGGGACGGGAGAGGGGAGGTGGGGGTCGGGATTGGAAGTTCATGTACACTCGTGGCTGATTCATGTCAATGTATAGCAAAACGAATACAGTATTGTAAAGCAAAACAAACTAAAAAATAAAAATTAATTAAAAAATAAATAAATGCTGGAGAGGATGTGGAGAAAAGGGAACCCTCTTGCATTGTTGGTGGGGATGTAAATTGATACAGCCACTATGGAGGACAGTGTGGAGATTTCTTTAAAAACTAGGAATAAAGCTACTATATGGAGAAGGCAATGGCACCCCACTCCAGTACTCTTGCCTGGAAAATCCCATGGATGGAGGAGCCTGGTGGGCTGCAGTCCATGGGGTCGCTAAGAGTTGGACACGACTGAGCAACTTCACTTTCACTTTTCACTTTCATGCATTGGAGAAGGAAATGGCAGCCCACTCCAGTGTTCTTGCCTGGAGAATCCCAGGGACGGGGGAGCCTGGTGTGCTGCCATCTATGGGGTCACACAGAGTCAGACACGACTGAAGTGACTTAGCAACAGCAAAGCTACTATAAGACCCAATGACTCTGCTACTGGGCATATACCCTGAGAAAATCATAATTGAAAAGACACATGTACACCAATGTTCACTTCAGCACTATTTGCAATAGCTAGGACATGTTAGCAACCTAGATGCCCATCGACAGATGAATGGATAAAGAAGCTGTGGTACATATACACAATGGAATATTACTCAGCCATAGAAAGGAACACATTTGAGTCAGTTCTAATGAGGTGAGTGAACTTCGAGCTTATTATATAAAGAAGTCAGAAAGAGATAAATATCGCATATTAACTCATATATATGGAATCTAAGATGTATATGTGCTCAGTCATGTCCAATTCTTTGTGACCCCATGAACTGTAGCCTGCCAGGCTCTTCTGTCCATGGAATTTTCCAGGCAAGAATATTGGAGTGGGTTACCATTTCCTATGCCAGTGGATCTTCCCAATCCAGGGCTCAAACCTGTGTCTCCTGCATCTCTTGCACTGGCAGGCAGATTCTTTACCACTAGTCCCAGCGGGGAAGAAAAGCTATGACAAACTCAGACAGCATATTAAAAAGCAGAGACATCACTTTGTTGACATAGGTCCATATAGTCAAAGTTATGGTGTTTCCAGTAGTCATGTACAGATGTGAGAGTTGGACCATAAAGAAGGCTAAGCGCTGAAGAATTGGTGCTTTCTAATTGTGGTGCTGGAGAAGACCTCTAGAGAGTCCCTAGGACTGCAAGGAGATCCAACCAGTCAATCCTAAAGGAAATCAACCCTGAATATTCTTGGAAGGACTGATGCTGAAGTTGAAGCTCCAATACATTGGGCACCTGATGTGAAGAGCTGACTCCTTGGAAAAGCCCCTGATGCTGGGAAAGATTGAGTGCAGGAAGAGAAGGGGACGACAGAGGATGACATGGTTGGATGGCATCACCAACTTAGTGGACATGAGCTTGAGCAAACTCTGGGAGATAGTGAAGGACAAAGCAGCCTGGCGTGCTGGGGTCGCAAAGAGTTGGACAAGACTTAGCAGCTGAACATCAACCATCATCATGACTGAGCAATTAATACTTTACTTGCCATAAGCATCAGGAGCTTATTCACTTGCCTTTCTCATTTTTTTTTTTTTTTTTTTTTTAGGAGCATGCGCTCTAGGCACTTGGGCTTCAGTAGTTGTGGCTCCTGGGCTCTAAAGTGCTGGCTCAGTAGTTGTGGCACATGGGTTTAGCTGCCCTGTGGCATGGGGACTTCTCCTGTACCAGGGATTGAATCCCTGTCCCCTGCATTGGCCATGGATTCTTAACCACTGGACCATCAGGGAAGCCCCTCACTTGCCTTTCAATATTTTTGACGAACATCCTTCACATAGGTGCTTCTCTACTATAAGAGTTTATTTTTAAAATTAAAAAAAATTTTTTTTGGCTGCACCACATGGCATGAGGGACCTTAGTTCCTGCATCAGGAATCAAACCTGTGCTCCTTGCAGTGGAAGTACAGTCTTAACCACTGGACCACCAAGGAAGTCCTTATAAGAGTTCAGTTCAGTTCAGTTGCTCAGTTGTGTCTGACTCTTTGCGACCCTATGAAGCGCAGCACACCAGGCCTCCCTGTCCATCACCATCTCCCGGAGTTCATCCAGACCCACACCCATGGAGTCAGTGATGCCATCCAGCCATCTCATCCTCTGTTGTCCCCTTCTCCTCCTGTCCCCAATCCCTCCCAGCATCAGGGTCTTTTCCAATGAGTCAACTCTTCGCATGAGGTAGTCAAAGTACTGGAGTTTCAGCTTTAGCATCATTCCTTCCAAAGAAATCCCAGGGTTGATCTCCTTCAGAATGGACTGGTTGGATCTCCTTGCAGTCCAAGGGACTCTCAAGAGTCTTCTCCAACACCACACTTCAAAAGCATCAATTCTTCAGCACTTAGCATTCTTCACAGTCCAACTCTCACATCCATATATGACCACTGGAAAAACCATGCCTTTGACCAAATGGACCTTTGTTGGCAAAGTAATGTCTCTGCTTTTCAATATGCTATCTGGGTTGGTCATAACTTTTCTTCCAAGGAGTAAGCATCTTTTAATAGAGTTAGACAAAATAAAAGCAATCAATCCCATTGATGGGTCCTTCAGGGAGGCCTCTGGACAGGTTTAGACAAACATAATTCCTTGGGAATAAGGTCTATTCTCCTCCCTCTTAAGCGAGTAACCCTCAGTTGGAATGCAGGCTGACATCTTCAAGACCACTGTTATACTGGGGAGGAGAACGAGGCAAGAATAAGTTAAAATGCTACCAGATTCTCCTATCACATTTCATGGGTCTTCTTTTGACTCAACATTCACTTGGTTGCTGTAAACCTCTATCTTCCAGAGTCCCAGTAAACTTGATTCCAATAATTTTCCCCAGTGTTTTCAGTGTTTCTGGAGTACCCCACTCCACCAATTTCACCAGTATCAGTTCAGTGAGTGACATTTTGGAGTTTACATTATTCTGCTAACATCTTAATTACAGTGGGCATTTTTTCTGAAAGGAGTTACAAATCACAAGAAAGATAAAACTAGAAATTTCTCAAGCATCAATGACCTTGTGAAAAATCAATAAAATGATTTATTTTAGATATGAAAAGTCAAAATCTCTTTGTACACTTAAATTTCTGCAAATACAAACATAACAATACTGCTCCATAAAAACTTTTGTATAAACATTAAAGGAAATATCTACATTACTTTTTCTTGTAGTGCTTCTGAAGCACAGAATGCACAAGTCCACCTGAAGCCTTTCTGGCATCACATGCAAGAACAAATGTCAGGGGTGGAGGTGGCCTCAGATGTACTTTGTAATGTCTCTAGACAAAATAGAAGACAGTTGGAGGTAGATCATTTGGTGACTCTCCCTGCCCCCTCCCATGGAGAAATAAGTTACCCAAATAGCAGCTTTCTCACTCTTTGATCCAAACTGTCCTGAATATTGCATGGTTTTAAAGGCACAACTAGGAATTGTTGAAAACTTCGTTCAGAACACACACAATTAGCAGTTGGACTCTGAACCCCTCTTCTTTCTAAATGCCATAGTAAGAGTATCAAGCAGTGCTCTGCCTGCAGGTGGCCCCAGGCCACTCTGGACATGCCCAGGATGACCAAACTCAAGAGTGAACCCTTCTCACCTGTGTGTATTCGCTGAACTTAATCTGCTGGATTAATCATATCACCTTCCTCAAATGGGAAAAGTAACAATAAAACAACCAGTTAGTACTTTCAAAGAAAACATAGGGCAAAGCCAGCTTTTACTGCCAGAGAATCAGAAAATGAAAGGTGTCATTGTTTTTTCTTAACCTCTGAAGCCAGTTCCCTTGACTAAAACATCCTAGGATGTTCAACAATATCCCGCTCTGTCCTATGACACAGAGAACTTGTTCTTTTTTCCTTCTTGGTCTCTGCAGTAACATCATGA
Organism: Aepyceros melampus; assembly: GCA_006408695.1. Taxonomy (NCBI): domain Eukaryota; kingdom Metazoa; phylum Chordata; class Mammalia; order Artiodactyla; family Bovidae; genus Aepyceros; species Aepyceros melampus. The sequence goes on along the minus strand of SJXQ01001409.1, from coordinate 360,524 downwards.
TCTGCTGTTGATGTGATTAACATTGTTGAGAAGGTGATAGGATTCTATTTTTTCTAGTACCTTCTCAAGATACTGAATTAAGACTCGTCTTTTGAACCTAAAAAAGAAAGAGGAATTTTATTAACCAAAAGGTCCTTAAAGCACTGTGTGGGGTACCAGGTGGAGCTGACAATCTACATGGGAAATAGAAAATGTATCTTCATGTAAAGATGGGGCTTAGCTAATACCAAGAGTATCAACTGAGAACCCAAGCCCACTTCAGACTGTGAAGAGTCCAGAAAGTTCCCATAGACTTGGGTGAATGAGCTGGACTTGGATAATAGCAATCTAAATGCCTCTGGAGATACCTGTAACTATGCATGAAAGCCAGGGCTTACAAAAGAAAGGCAGGATCAATCCCTCTGCCTGTCTTACATTGGGTCCTTATGCTCACAAAAACACACAAGTGACTTCCCTGGTTGTCTAGTGGAATCTGCTCTGCAATGCAGGGGACACAGGTTTGATCTCTGGTCCAAGAATTAAGATTCCACATGCCTCGGGGCAACTAAGCCCACACACCCAAACTACTGAGCCTGTGCTCTAGAGCACAGGAGCTGCAACTACTGAACCCAGATGCTGCAACTATTGAAGCCTGCATACCCTCGAGCCCGTGCTCTGCAACAAGAGAAGCCTCTGAAATAACAAGCCTGTGCACCGCAACTAGAGAAAGCCTGAGCACAGAAAGAAGACCCAGCGTAACCAAAAATAATTAAATAAATAAAAAACACAATGAAGAGTTCCTCTTCACACCCACCGTGCAGCTTCCTTGATGGTAAATTCAACAAATTGTTTCTTGACTGCAAGAGGTCCTTGTACTCCTTCAAGCAAAGTGAAAATTCTTTCATACTCTGAAGATATTAAAAATATTATGTTAAAAATATGGATGAAAAATAAAATTCACACATCTTCAACAATCATCAAGATATCTGCACGTATCAGTTAGGGAAACCTGTAAACACTAATCAAATGTGGTCAGCTGAATGATGCCCCACCCCCCAAGTTGTCCATGTCCTAATTCTCAGAAACTGTCAACATATTACCTTATCTTGCAAAAGAGACTTTACTTTGTAGATGGGATTAAGTTATGGATCTGGAGCTGGGGAGATTATCCAGGTTTATACATGGAGGCCCAATATAATCACAAGTATCCTTAGGAAAGGGAGGCAGTAGAGCTGGTCAAGGAGAAAAGATGTAAGGGTGGGGGCAGAGGTTAGAGAGGAGCTACATTGCCTGGCTACATTGCTGGCTTAAGAAGGGGCTACATTGCTGGTTTAAGATGGAGGAAGGGGCCATGAGTCAAGGAACACAGGCAGCCTGTGGAAACTAGAAGAGGTAAGGAAACAGACTCCCCCTGAGCATCCAGAAGGAACACTAGCCTGCCAACACCTTCACGTTAGCCCAATGAAAAGAATTTCAAATCTCACTTCCACAACTCTAAGATAATTCAGTTTTGAGCTACAAAGCTTGTGATAACTTGTTACAGCAGCAAAAGGAGATTATTACAATAAGTAAGGGGGGAAAACCAGAAAGCTGTATTGAGTTGTTTAGGTAAAACAAGAGGAATCATTTTCAACTATGTGAAAGTCCAACATTTCCCAAAAATGCACCTTAAGAGTTACCCTGAATCTATTTTGAATCTTAAAATGAAAGGGATCTCCCCATTATATTACTGATAGATGTTGTTCTACTACTTACTTCGTCCAAATTTTCGAACTTCCTTCATTAACTGGTGTTTTATATCAGCATTGATTCCTTGTGCCATAGCAGGAGTTATCTGCAAAGTACTTGGCACAATTTCCAAAGCAGATGGTACTGAGACTTTCTGATCATCCACAGAGACGCTGCAGTTCTTGGTTTCTCCTATAAGTGCATTACTCCCAGGTTTGTGAATCGGCCATCTTCCCTGAGACTAGTGAAATCATCAGATAGAGAATCCACTTGGTCGGGTGGGATACCATCTCCTGCCATATTCATAAGCTCTGGTGAAGCAGATTTTGACAAGAAGCCATCAGGTGAGATCTGACCATTTTCCATCTTCTCCTCATGAGCATCATGAGTGACAGTAACACCTGGAAAGCAAAATGAGAAGTTGAGCTGTGGGGTAGGTGTGTTATAGTAACCCCAAAGGGATATCATGGTGCTCCTCAGTTTTGAGGAAATGGTTTCATAAAGCAAGAGGATGTACCAGATGGAGCTCAAGACCCCTCAAATTGAGCTCAGGAAGGTAATCTCCATGGCACCAAGAACATACATGGAAACAAGACAGAACAACTAATAAACAGTCTCAGATGCTTGGCACTGAGGGCTTAGCTGCAGCTTGTGCTTTACAAGCTGAAAAGCAGCAAGTCTCACTTGATGTCACGGTTTCTGTCATTTACCTATGAAATGCCACGCTCTACTGAGCTTGACACCAGACTACACGTGTCCCCCTCAAACTCCGTCCTCTCTTCCTTAAAAGTTCTGAGGAAACAGAGGTGGTGACCACTAGATCTGAAGGCTCTATACGTCCTCCATCACCCCAATTCTCTGCCAGGACATGATCCTCCTCATCCATCTTTTCTGTCTCAGAAAAGTGAATTTCTTTTTACTCCAGGTCTGACATATCTCCTCCATTGACTCATCGTCCTCTGTGCTGGGCACCATGCCAGGAGCTGGGGGCAGCTTCCAACAGCACATAGAGAAACAATCCCCGCCCTTATGGAATGTCCATGCTCATGGGAAGGCCAGGCAGAAAGTGTACTATCATCCAACAAAATAATTACAGTTCAAATTTGTGTTCGGGGAGAAGCAAGCAGGGAGGGGACAGAGAGCAGGTGGGCGAGCCCCAGTGGATCACGAGGTCAGACAGATCCTTCTGAGCAGGTGTCCTTTGGGCAGAGGCTGGAGGAGGAGAGAGAACCGGCCTGTGCCCATGAGAGGACACGTGCTAGGAGAGGGTGGTGGGCTCAGGTCGTGCAGAGCTGGTGGACCAGAGTCAGGAGCTCATACTGTGCTCTGAGTGCCTAGGAAAGGTAATGAGGCGTTTTCAGCATGGATGTGGTGTGATCTGATTTCTGTGTTGATATGATCACTCTGGCTGCGGGTCAGAAAATGAGTTAGATGAGGTTGGAAAGTAGAAAAATAAAAAGCTATTGGAATATCTCGGTGACATGATGGCAGCATAGATCAGAGGAATGGAGAGTAATGGTAGGGTGTGGGATTTATACTTGGCACCATCCAGTGGAGTGGAGGAGGCTGCGCCAGACTGCCCTGGGCTGGAGTGAGGAGAGGAGATGAGCACACAGACAGCACCAGCCTTTACTGACCCAGTGCAGACCCAGCCCCTACTGAGCCCATTTGCTCCTACTGACTTCTGCAGCAACTCCAAATTGTTGCACCTCCTTCAGCCTTGACTTGACAAAGTCAACAGGCACAGCTTCCAACATTTTTCCATCTTGTGTTAACTACTATGTAAGTAGGGATCTTCCTCCCCTCATATAGATGGAGATCCTTGAAACAAGGTCTCTCCTCTCACAGGGTGCTTTGTAC
>SJXQ01001409.1:319408-353301 GCA_006408695.1 Aepyceros melampus | reverse complement strand
GGCTTTTAATATAGAAATGTAATTCCTAATCCTCTTAAAATCTTAGCAAAGAGAGGGATATTCATTACAACTGACTTCAGTACAATTTTGCAGTGGAAAATTCGCCTTTGCTGGCCCTGTTCTGAATTCTACTACATCCACGTAGCTTTAAAGCCACTGTGTATATCCTTTTTCAAGTATACCATTTAAAACATCAGGTCCTGAGATCTGTGCCTGTGGCAGCCTTGCAGGCCCACTATTCATAATCTAGATGCCCTCCCCCGACAGCCACGGAGAGGAGCTGATGGGATGTCCGTCCAGGAAGCAATGGCTGATCCACAAGGGGTACAGTGATCCGAGCACCTTCAGCCACAGTACCTTCAGGATCTGGGGCAGCACTGGAACAGAGTCTGTGCTCTGTTCTTTCCAGGCTCTTTCCAGGCTCTTTCCACACTCTTTCCAGGCTGCCCCCAGCCAGTGACTGAGAATGACAGGGGATGTTCAGGCCTGGCCAGTTCTGCCAATGTGGACCTCCTCTATGGGATCTTGTGGTGCCAGGGTTCCCTGTTGGGCTGGCCAAGACTTTCTACAAGCTATACTGATGCCTGAAGCTCTTCATACCCATTCCTTCTTCCTTTCCCCATTCTCTCACAAATGTTAGTTCAGCAGTGTGATCTGAAGTTTAGCAGACATTTGGTCCACCCCGAGGATCCTTGATATTTGGTCATACTTGGTGCTGTCCAAAATGTTCATAAGACATGTAGTACATACCAAGAGGTCTTTGATACTTGGTTCTGTCCATTCGGCATGAACCAAATACGATTGGACCAGATTTCAAGGGCCTTTTCATGTGGACTACTTGTCTTATGGATATTTTGGATAGGACCGAATGTTCTACAAGGGATCTGAAAGCTCTCCTTGTTTGTTCCCATTCCTTCTCCCCTTTGTATTTCACAGACCTTATTTTCCTCCCACCACCCCCAACAAGCTGTTTATGTCACAATTTACCTTGTTTAAGAGCCCTACTTGGAAGCCGGCAAATTTTTGGTGTTCAATTCTGTCAATCTCGGTGCAGTATCCCCAATGATTTCTTTCAATAGTTTTCTAAAGTTTTTATTGTGAGTCAAAGAAACACCAACTCCAGAATGATTTTTCACTTTGATTCCAATTTCCTGGGGAGGTTTCTTCCCCACTGATGCTAGTATTCGTTCTGACTCTAGTTTGGTCTAAAATGAAAGTACACAGTATGTTATACAAAGAGCTATATTATCACTGTTGGTTTTACTACTTAAGAAAGATGATACTTTAAGAACCCCACTGAACAAATTTAAATTACAAATCACAGAAAAGCAGATAATTAAACATGTTCCTGTGCTTCTCTGTACTACCACAAAGAACAGAGGGGGCTAGAAAGACCAATAATACATTTTTTTCCTCTTCTCTAGTGTCAAAATTATGACTGAATCATGGAAAGAATGAAAACCATGGGTAAGAATTACATTCATAGATATTTAAAATCACATTTTGTTACTGTAAAATCTAGTCTAAGTCAACATACTCATTTCGAACTCAGTTATAAAAGGTAAAACTCTGCATTTATAAAATCGCACTAGTGCTGAAATTCAGATTACATAGATTTGCATTGTATCTGAAAAAACTTATAGTGTTTATTTTTAATATCAGACCACTTACAAAAATGTGATACTTCATTTAACAAATATTACCAAGTAAATAACTTGTAATAGTACTCAAGTTTATAATTCACAACAAAAAATTCTCTTAATAGATACTATTATATCATATTGATAAATATTGCTTGAGAGTGTATTATAGCAGTATATTGGGCATATTTTCTGATTTACATACAACTGAGATGGTTCAAAGAACACTGGTGACATAGAATTATTAAATTAGTAAGTAAATTAGTAATTAGAGCTAGTATAAATTAGTAATGATCTTTTTTTTTTCTAAAAGATAGAATTCCACCAATGTCTTGTAAGCCCAAATTAATTTTGAATTTCTTGTGGTTTGCTCAGAGATATTCATTAATTTTCTTTAATTATTAAATGAGGTATATTTATTATCTTTTTAAAAATTTAGTCATGAAATAGGGGATAAGAGCAAATGAAGAGCCTGTTTTCACAAAGGGTCCTAAAAGCCCATTTATAAAACTATACAAGCAATGTGTCCCAGAAGGTCCCAGAAGTTGCATGAGTTTCAAGTCTGTTCACTATTCTTCCTTCTGGCCATACCTTGCTGACACAGCCTTAAAGGCCTAAGGCAAACATCAAATAAAAAAAATATAAATCAAGAGATCAATCAATAAATAACCAAAACAAAACATTAACACCACCAACAAAAATCTATTAGCAGAGAGGAATGGAGTTAAGGGGATGCTTGGTAGATCGGAAATCTGGGTTTGCTTTACTCTCTTTTGCATGTATAAGCACACTGGACTGGTAGGAGCTGGTAAACTCCAGACTATACTTAAGTTTTTGCCAGTTCCTAGCAAGGTGTGTCAGCATCCCAAACTGCAGAGTCATCTATGTTCTTTGGTGTCAGAAACCTGACACTTATTTACTTACTACTCTCTGTTTTCTAAAGGCCCAGCTTTGAAACATATCCAACTTGAAGTATTATTGTCACTGCAAATGCTACTACTAGTCCCTACCTGGGAATACATTTGTGCATAAGAACAAAGTTAAGCTGCTGCAGTAATTTGTCATATAACATAACACATTTGTATGGCAGTAAAGCTCTAACTCAGTAGTTCTCAAGCATTTTCACCTTGCAAGAATGGGCTAAGTAGAGGTGAGAAGTATGATAAGTAGGGGTGAGTGGAGGATGAGGTACTAATAGAGAGGGGCAGGCAAGGGACAAGGTGAGTAATGGTAAATGAGGTGGGTGTAAAGGAACAGAGGGAGGGCCAGCCACCCTCCAGTGTGAGGCACACTGGGCTCATCTCCCCCTCTCCAAGAAAAAGCATGCTGATATTTGTTGCCTAAAAATGCATTTCAGGCAAGTCATTTCATCACACCATGCCTCAGTGTGCTGACCTAAAACGGGGGATGCTCTAGCCCAATGTGATTGAGGAGAAACTACGTTGAGGATAGACAAAATGTGACCCATGAGATAAATCTATTAAGCCTCTGCCCCTCTTAGGCCACAAAGTATCAACCAGCTTGGGGTAAAACAAACTGGCAAGCAAAAGGAGAAATGGCACAGCATCCAATGATACTGACAGACCCTTAACTGCAGTTTAATGGTGAAGCCAGAAGCCATAGAGAATCACATTACTACTAATTCATAAAGTGTAGAAATATATACACATTTAATTTGAAAATTACAGTTACACTAAAGAATAAGGAAATGCACTTCTGAGGGCAAAGGATTTTTGTTTGTTTGTTTTTACCAATACTACCTGTTGGCTGAGTTTTTTAAGGTAAGAGATAACACTGTAACTAAGTCCACAATCTAAATTATCTGATATCAGATTTGGAGCTCCCATCATCCTTAGTGCTTTCTTTAATGGCTATAAGGAAACAAAATACACAACAGTAAGAATAGAATAAATCTTAAAATACTCAAAGTTCAGTTATAAGGGGCAAAGGGACATGATTCATTTCTTAGAAGTCAAGGTGCTGCACATAAAACCAAACATGGAACATTAAAAAGTGGCAATGAAAATAGCAGAGAAGTAAGGAGCAGAAAGCAAAAAAATCAGAAGAGAGTGGGATAAGAAGAGCAAGTAACAGCAAATTCAAACAGGTAAATTGCTTTCAGTCTTAATTTCCGAGTCATAAAATCACTTCACATTACATTTAATTGTGCACCCCATTCCTGCCATGGTAAATACTAACACACCCCAATTTCTCCTCCCAGTGACACAAATGGTACCACTTGAGATTCTGCCTTTTCACCTCTAGAAACTTGGCTTACAGTTGACCACATCCACCTCTGAAATGATTTTGATAATCTTGATTTAGATTATATGACCAGTTCAAAATAATTATGAATATTTTTCTCAAATTGTAAAAATCCAAATGACACCAAGTCATTTTTTACTTTTTTGGGATTCCCCTCAATCAGTGCCTCTATTTCATGCTGTGCCAGGACACATTTAACAAGCAATAAGTAAATATAATGGCGTCAGGTTTTTTTTTTTTTTCCAGAGGAAAACCCCATACTTCGAATTTCTAGAGTTAAAAAGGGAGGTTAATATAATACATGAATCCAGTTATATTTTTCTTAAATTCCAAAATTATAATATCATAAGGTTAATTTTTATAAGAGAAATATAGATGTGTTTTATAACAATAACCATGGCAGTTAAAGGAAATAAAATAAGCAGTTCTCTTTTGTGCCGCCATATCTCCAAGCTCTTAGGCATAATTTGAAAAGACAATGGCGACTCAAATTTATAAATTAAAGAAAATATTATTTCAGGGGTGAAGTTTTTGATTCATTGACATTTTTTTGTGACAGGAATCATCATGGATAGAGTTAATACATATATATATATATATATATATATACAGAAATACATACTAATAAGTAGTATGGAGGCAGAGTTTTTAAGTAGCTGTCAAAAGCCTGTCGCCACTTCAGATTTGGCTTAAGCTTGTGAACTTTAAACAAGTCATCTGCAAGAGAAAATCCAAGAAAATATTACGTTATTCCAGTCCTAAATTCCAAGATCTAAATCAAGCAACACACATCTATTATACCATTCACTAGAAATTTCTAGTTTCAATTACATTAGATGAATATTTCATTCCCTGGTAGCTCAGATGGTAAAGCGTCTGCCTACAATGTGGGAGACCTGGGTTCGATCCCTGGGTTGGGAAGATCCCCTGGAGAAGGAAATGGCAACCCACTCCAGGATTCTTGCCTGGAAAATCCATGGACTGAGGAGCCTGGTAGGCTACAGTCCATGGGGTCGTAAAGAGTCAGACATGACTGAGCGACTTTACTTCACTGTGTACCAAAATCATATATAGTAGTTTTCTAGAAAATGAGATAAATTCTCAGGTTACATATTTATCTTTCATCTGTGAAGCCACATAGCATAATATTAAAACACTGACTCTGATCTATGTGAAATATTTCTCTGACCTCTTGTTGTTTAGTTCCAAGTCGTGTCTGATTCTTTTGCAACCCCATGGACTGTAGCCCTCCCTGCTTCTCTGTTCAGGGGTTTCCCAGGCAAGAATACTGGAGTGGGCTGCCATGCCCTCCTCCAGGGGATCTTTCCAACCCAGGGATCAAACCTGCGTCTCATGCACTGGCAGGCAGATTCTTCATCACTGAGCCACCAGGGAAGCCCTTCTGGCCTCTTATGTATCGGTAATTCTAGTGTAGCAATTTTCACCTAAGGATGAATCCATGCTCACTGGTTGCTAGAATATTTATTTTTTTTTAAATAGAGAATGTTAAAACAACAACAACAAAACAAACTCAGACACAGAGAACAGACTGGTGGTTGCCTGAAGTGAGGGGTGGAGGGGTTGAAATGCTTGAAGGGGTTTAAATACAGACTTCCAGTTATAAGAGAAATAAGTCATGGGGATGTAATGTACAGCATGATTATAGTTAACTACACCATGCTGCATAATTGAAAGTTACTAAGAAAGTTACTAAAAATCTTAATTTTTTCATCACAAGAAAAAAATTGGAACTATGTACAGTGACAGATATTAACTAGATTTATTGTGATGATCATTTTGCAATATATACAAATATTGTATCATCATGTTGCACACCTGAAGCTAATAGAATGTCAATTATACCTCAATAAATATGGTTCTTGAATATCATGTGCATTATTAATAGAACTAAGGATATTCTTTAAATAAGCAGATATTCTCTATATTTTCACACTCAAATTTAATCATTTAAATAATTTAAATACATTATGTACACTACATGAAAAATTCTCAAAATGTCTCATTATTTCCCTCCAAGGGTAAGAAATTTTTAATATAATAATTCAAAGTTGATATCCCAGACATCAACAAACATGAACCTGCTACACTTATTATAAATAAGAAAAAATATTATAAATTCATTCTCTATATTGTTTCTTCAGGTTTAATTGGCTTTTATCCAAACAACAAATGCTTTACTTCTAGGAACAAAACCATCTCTATGCTGATGCATAAATATGGTTCTTGAATATCATGTGCATTATTAATAGAACTAAGGATATTCTTTAAATAAGCAGATATTCTCTATATTTTCACACTCAAATTTAATCATTTAAATAATTTAAATACATTATGTACACTACATGAAAAATTCTCAAAATGTCTCATTATTTCCCTCCAAGGGTAAGAAATTTTTAATATAATAATTCAAAGTTGATATCCCAGACATCAACAAACATGAACCTGCTACACTTATTATAAATAAGAAAAAATATTATAAATTCATTCTCTATATTGTTTCTTCAGGTTTAATTGGCTTTTATCCAAACAACAAATGCTTTACTTCTAGGAACAAAACCATCTCTATGCTGTATGCATAATTTCTCTACAAATAGGGGTATTCTTTGAAATTATGAATTACTCTGGTTAAGAAAGGCAACTACATATTTTCTCCTTTTACTGCTATAATCAATTATTCACTCCTGCTGAAGCTAATTTAAATGAATTTACAAAACGTAGGTCTTTTCTTCTTTTGGTCCAGGGTAGAAAGAACAAAAGGAAAAAGATCTGAAGAGATTTCTGGCTCATTGCAGCATGCAGGTCCTTAAAGACCATTCATATCTTGAAAGAAAGGAATGATAGTCCGTGGAAATATCCTGTTATACCGTTTCTTTGCGTGAAGTCTGTGGGGAATTAGGCAGATTTTGGAAACTGACAAATTTAAATACCACCAGACTGAAGAGACATTTAGATATAAATAGATTAGATGATGAGAGTAAATAATAGTCTTAATATTTCTAACAATGCCAATTGCAATGATTCTACCCAGGAGCTAATTTAGTCTAGTTACTTCTTGTTGGATTTATTTTTTAATGGGGGTGAGAGGAAGAAAATCTTCCACTGACTAGATTAAGGGTAGAGAGCAGTTAGGGTGACACCGCTTTTGTGACTCCATAGACTGTAGCCTACCAGGCTCCTCCATCCATGGAATTTTCTACGCAACAGTATTGGAGTGGGTTGCCATTTCCTTCTCCAGAGGATCTTCTTCCCAACCCAGGGATCAAACCCGGTTCTCCCACATTGCAGGCAGACGCTTTACCATCTGAGCCACCAGGGAAGCTTACACTGCTTTAGTCACTATCTTTGTTGCTCAGAAAATGATTTCCATGGTATTAGATTTCCATTCACATGGAGTCTGGAGAGTGGTAAAGATACCATGAACAATTAGCTCATCCACATTTGAAAGAGAGGAGGTGAGAGTGTGGAATGAGAGCAAAATGACACTGTCAATACCTCAAAAACTACAGATATTTTCTCTTCCATTTCCTTTCTCCCCATTTCCTGCTTCAAAAAGGTGGGGTTTGAGTCCAAGCTCAGACACATGCTATGTACTTAGCTCAGTGAGCTTCAGGAAATCACTCCACCATTTTGTGTCTCTATTTCATCCATAAAATGAGTTTAATGATCATTGCCTTACCCCATAGGATTGTTCTGAGTAACTAGATTATGGATGTCACAAAATTTATAAATAGCATAAACTGAAAAGCACTGGATACATAATGATGAATAAATATCAAATTACCCTTTTTCAATTATTCTCTTTTCCTCTTCCTGATAATAACTGGTCTTAAGATGGAGATGAGCTTTATTCTTTACACAAGTCCCCAGTTCTTAATTTTTTCAAAATAAGTGACTGAATGTGGCATATTTAAGAAGAGGACAAAAAGACAAGTTGCTACAAATGCTTTAGTTAACGACCCTCAATAGAAAAAAAAAATCCTAATTTCCCAGTTGAGAGAGAATCTTTCCATCTGTGATAATCTGGTTACAGCCTCCTGACATGATTCTTGTGGTAGCTCATTGATCCAATTAAGCCTCACCCAGGTAAATTTTGCTGCTTAAATAATTAAACTTTTCTTAACTACTTTTGATGAAAATCCTTAATTAATAAACAGGGGTCACTTTTATGGACAGTTATTGTACTCTGCAGTACCATAGGGATGTTCCAGACATCAAAGTGTACATGACTTAAATTCATGACTTTTTACTAAATGCCCTGGTGATGGAATCCCAGTTGAGCTATTTCAAATCCTCAAAGAAAGTGCTGTACTCAATATGTCAGCAAATATGGAAAACTCAGCAGTGTCCACAGGACTGGAAAAGGTCAGTTTTAATTCCAATCCTAAAGAAAGGAAATGCCAAAGAATGCTCAAACTACTGCACAATTGCACTCATCTCACATGCTAGTAAAGTAATGCTCAAAATTCTCCAAGCCAGACTTCAGTAATACGTGAACCGTGACCTTCCAGATGTTCAAGCTGGTTTTAGAAAAGGCAGAGAAACCAGAGATCAAATTGCCAACATCCTCTGGATCATTGAAAAAGCAAGAGAGTTCCAGAAAAACAGCTATTTCTGCTTTATTGACTATGCCAAAGCCTTTGACTGTGTGGATCACAATAAACTGTGGACAATTCTGAAAGAGATGGGAATACCAGACCACCTGACCTGCCTCTGGAGAAACCTGTATGCAGGTCAGGAAGCAACAGTTAGAACTGGACATGGAACAACAGACAGGTTCCAAAGAGGAAAAGGAGTACGTCAAACCTGTATATTGTCACCCTGCTTACTTAACTTCTTTGCAGAGTACATCATGAAAAATGCTGGGCTGGAAGAAACACAAGCTGGAATCAAGACTGCTGGGAGAAATATCAATAACCTCAGATATGCAGATGACACCACCCTTATGGCAGAAAGTGAAGAACTAAAGAGCCTCTTGATGAAAGTGAAAGAGGAGAGTGAAAAAGTTGGCTTAAAGTTCAACATTCAGAAAACTAAGATCATGGCATCTGGTCCCATCACTTCATGGGAAATAGATGGGGAAACAGTGGAAACACTGGCTGACTTTATTTTGGGGGGCTCCAAAATCACTGAAGATGGTGACTGCAGCCATGAAATTAAAAGATGCTTACTCCTTGGAAGGAAAGTTATGACCAACCTAGACAGCATATTAAGAAGTAGAGACATTAATTTGCTAACAAAGGTCCGTCTCGTCAAGGCTATGGTTTTTCCAATAGTCATGTGTGGATGTGACAGTTGGACTATAAAGAAAGCTGAGCGTTGAAGAACTGATGCTTTTGAACTGTGGTGTTGGAGAAGACTCTTGAGAGTGCATTGGACTGTAAGGAGATCCAACCAGTCCATTCTAAAGGAGATCAGTCCTGGGTGTTCTTTGGAAGGACTGATGCTAAAGCTGAAACTCCAATACTTTGGCCACCTGATGCAAAGAGCTGACTCATTGGAAAAGACCCTGATGCTGAGAAAGATTGAGGGCAAGAGGAGAAGGGGACGACAGAGGATGAGATGGTTAGATGGCATCACTGACTCAATGGACATGAGTTTGAGTAAACTCTGGGAGTTGGTGATGGACAGGGAGGCCTGGCATGCTGCAGTTCATGGGGTTGTAAAGAGTTGGACATGACTGTGCAACTGAACTGAACTGAACTGCCTACTAAAACTACAAAACTGTCCTATATCTTTATATTATATCCTTTTATATAATTGAGATATATAATTATATTATTTGGAATATCAGGGCCTTCAAGAGCTACTAAGATAACATAGATATTAATAATGAGAACAGTATTATTAATCAGACAATAATGACTGAAAGCATTATTGAACACTTACTTTTTGCCAAGTATTCGATGCAATTTAACTGTATTAAGGGCTTCCCTGGTGGCTCAGACAGTAAAGAATCTGCCTGCAATGTGGGACACATGAGTTCGATCCCTGGGTCAGGAAGGTCCCCTGGAGAAGGGAATGGCTACCCACTCCAGTGTTCTTGCCTGGAGAAGTCCATGGACAGAGAAGCCTTGGCAGGCTATAGTCCATGGGATCACAGAGAGTCAGACATGACTGAGCAACTAACACAATTCATTTAACCCCAATGAAATCCCTTTCAGGTAGGTACTATTATTATCCCCACTTTACAGATGAAATAGTTGAGGCACAGAGAAGTTTAAGTATCTTATCCAGGGTCATGAAGCTAGCAAACAGCAGAGACAGGATTCATTATCAGGGCAGCTATATCCTACAGTTCAGACTCCAAATCTCTATGGAAACCACACAACCCAGAGAGTGAAGTAATGGCAGAAGTATGGGTGGAACTATTGTAGAACCTCAACATGAAACCCACGTTAGGGATTCAAGGACACAAGGACCTCAGCCTCAAAGGGTGTAAAAAACCCTATGCTCCTTGGAAGACACGGGTTATAGAAAAGCCTAGAAATGGATATTTGAAGACAAAGAGAAGCATATGAACTGAGTCAAGGATGAGGTGAACCTCAAATGGATGTGTGGGATCCGGGAAGGGGAAGAAATCAAAGATGCCTCTGGGGTTTCTGGTTTGGAATGTTTGCAAAGGGATAATGATGGATTAGGCAGGGCTGGATAGAGCCCTCCCCCAAATGATCAGATAGACGATTTGCAATTTTTGTTTCCTATTTCATAGGTTTCCTTTTGCTCTCTACTGTATCCTTTGATCCACAAAAGTCTTTAAGTTTGATGTAGTTCCATGTGTTTATTTTCGCTTCTGTTGCCTGCGCTTTTGTTGTTGTCTCTTTTTTATCATTCTTACAATTGCATGTGAATCCACAATTATCTCAAAATAAAAAGTGTACTTAAAAAACAGAAAAATAATATTCTTAACAGTTTAAGTGAAGATTAGCTAGTTTGATCCTTCATTTTATAGCTGTGAAAACCGGAGGTCATAAAGGTATATTTAATAATACAGGGTAAATAAACCCACAAAACACTTTTTATTGGTAGTATTATTCATCTCAAAGACATAATCTATATTTTATATAAGTGACAATCACCTCTTAGAGGATATTTTTAGAGCAAAGAAATAAATAGGCTAGCCAAAACAATCATTTATGATGACCCACTCTTAATCTTCATTTGCAACATTTAAAAGAACTGCTTTATCAGGACATTTGATACATAGACTATTTATAGCACTAAAGAATCTTATGCTTTTAATGACTATATTAAAACCAGTAAAGGTTTGGATCCTTTTTGCAAAAATTAAGACACCTTAGCAACTAAAAATGTTTGTAACTTTACAAGGAGAAGGATACCATGTGGTACTATATTACTCTAAACAGACGTGGCTCCTTAAATGAGAAAAAAAAAATCTCCATACACATTTTCAATGATGTCTGAGTAACAGCTTCTGAAGTTGTTCCTTTTAGAATTTTGCCATGGAAACCACAGCTTCTACAACTGCAGTTATTGCAGAAGTCACTCTTGTATCTATTACTTTAACTTGCTACCTTGCTTAAAACAGACGCCTCAAGAGCATTTCATATTCTTTTGTAGAGGAACTAACTGCAATCCAGTAATGCCATGGAAGCCCTATTTTCTGAAAAAACTATCAGATTCTTGAAGTGTCAACCACAATCAATTTTGGGGGTGCCCAAACTAGTTTACCAAAAGCCAAGTGCACTTAAAACCAGAGAAAAGTGGGAATTCCCTGGCCATCCAGTGGTTAGGACTCTGTACTTCCAATGCAGGGGCCATAGGTTTGATCTTGCATGCCTTGTGGCATAGCCAAAAATAAAATAAATGTAAATAAGCGAAACAATAAGAAAACAAGGAAGTGAGTACACACATATATTAAAATAAAAAGAAGAGGGGTGACAACACTGGAGCTTGTAAACCAAAGAGCAGCATAAGAATCACACCCCCACCCCCCAGAGAAGGGAATGGCAACCCACTCCAGTATTCTTGCCTGGAGAATCCCATGGACAGAAGAACCTGGCGGGTTATAGTCCATGGGGTCACAAAGAGTTGGACACGACTGAGTGACTAATACTTCCACTTTCCCAGGTGAAGAGTCTTTTCTGTCTGATGCAAAAACAAAAGGAAAACGAACACAACAGAAAGCAGGATGCCAATTCTATCTTTCTGAATCAGTTTTTAGACTTTTATATATCTTGACATCCATTACTCTTTGGATACATTTAAAATGCTTAGTTCATCATCAACTTTTCTTTCTTGCTGTATTTTAAAGATGACTAAGGGCTTCCCTGGTGGCTCAGTGGTAAAGAATCTGCCTGCAATGCAGGAGACACTCAATCCCTGGGCAGGGAAGATCCCCTGGAGAAGGGAATGGCAACCCACTCCAGTATTCTTGCCTGGGAAATTCCTGGACAGAGGAGGCAGGTTATGGTCCATAGCGTCACAAAGAGTCAGACCCAGCTTAGCAACTAAACTACCACCACACTGAAAAGATGACTGAATGGCACATACTTGACTTACCTAAAAGAGGGAGTAAAACTGGGTAGTTGTACGGCATCACAAAGAGGTTTACACAAGTTAAAGTCGTACTTGCTTTTAAATAACCAAATGGATATCCAAGTTCATTGTATTTTCCACTGCTAGTAACAAATACCTGAGAAGATCATGAAGTAATGTACAGTTATGACAATAAGGATTTTATGTCAAACCAAACTCACAGCAATATGCTATACCAGCATCTCTGGCACAATTGTAATTTAAAAATGGGAATACTGCTTTCTCTATATTTATGTCAAAAAATAGAATGTTCAGATTGTAATTCTTTTATAAATTGTGTTAGGAAATGAAATAACCATTCGGAGACCACAGGCTGCATCAACAATACCCAAATATTTACTTAGTTAGCACAATGGAAAATTAGGCTGAAATACCACTAAGTGATACCAGCCATTAAAACAAATAGACTTCTCAAAAGAACAAGTGGTGACCAGAGTGGAGACTGTTGGGAAAATGGAGCATGGCCCTGTGCCTAAAGCATGCAATTACAGAAACAAAGCCCATTTAAAGGAGTATGCTAACACTCCTTATGTGAACTACTATTAAGTCTTGCTCTCCTTCCCTTTGATGCCCCATTTCCCTACCCATTTATTCATTTTTCATCCAATAAATATTTATTGAGGAGTCTATTACAAGCCAGGCACTGGTGCTAATTATTTTGAGACAATTATATTGAGCAAGGAGATGCTTTGGTTCAATCTGGAAGGCATTTTCTCTTGTAAATAATCCTGGTGGAACAAACATTCAATAAAAATGAGAACATTAATCTTTATTCCATATGACTACGCATCTTATTCCTTATTCCTGCTTTGATATATATGATATTGTCAGGTCCCATTCACCTGATATGCTATTCTGGAGCCCTCTAGCCATCTGATTTCTCTGTTCCATGTTCACTCTTTGGCCAAATCAGGACATTAGTATATAATTTTATGGATCTAGACCTTTACCTTTTCTAACATCCTTCAGCAGGATATTTAAGACAGAAATCAAACCCTGATGGTGAACAGAACCCACTTACTTTGCTAATTCTTGTTCAACCAGCAACATCACCTACCAGTTCACTGAATTCTTTCTATACTTAGCTGTAGCTCAGAATAAATCTTTCCTATGTAATGAATGCCTCCACAAAACAATGGATTGTGTTAAAACATGATTCATCTACTAGATTTCCTCTCTTAATTTGAACCTTAATAGAAACAGACAATTGTAATAAAACATGTTGGACCCAGGCTTCCCTGGTAGCTCAGCCGGTAAAGAATCTGCCTGCAATACAGGAGAATTGGGTTCCATCCTTGGGTTGGGAAGATCCCCTGGAGAAGGGAAAGGCTACCCACTCCAGTATTCTGGCCTGGAGAATTCCATGGACTGTACAGCCCATGGGGTCACAAAGAGTCGGACATGACTGAGCGACTTTCACCACACGTTGGATTTCCTCCTGTTTCCTGAGTGTGTATAATAGAAAAGGGGGAAATCATCATAATGGATAAAAAAGTTACAGCCAGCAAGGATCATACCTATAACTCTTCTGCAAGGAGAAGCACTGTTTGTTTGTTCCTTGCTCACTCTCTTTCTGTCTTTATTCCCTCCCTTCCCACCCTCATACCTTCCTTCCTTCCCATAAGCCCATTGAGTTTTTCCAAATTCTTTATCACCCGCAGATTCACAGAATTTGGGGGTTCAGAGGGATCATTAGAGATCATCTAGTCTAGAGAAAGTGTCTGGTCCAAAAACCACATAGTTGGTGGGAAAGCTAGGGTTAGAATCCGGTTTCCATTATCACTTTACAAAATTTCCTGGCTCCTGGTTCATTTTATTCTTTTTCTTTCCCACTAATTCATCACATTAAACTACTCTAAACCAAAGTAACATAAGATGCAAGAGAAAGACATATGGATGCAAGGATCAAGGACAGGATTTCTTAAGTTCCTTTGGAGAAGATTTACAAGGAAGATGCTATATAGAATAAAGGGTTTATTTGGGGGGAAAACTGTAATTTGAAGTTTTATATGCTTGTATTCCAAAATGTTTTTCAATTCATAAATTCAAGCTTTTACCTTGATTTTAACTTAGCATGCTCTCATCCCTATATCTACATTTCTAGCACATTTTGGTGTATTTTATTGAAATATAAACATACATTCAAAAATGCATGAAATATAAGTATACGGTTCAATGAATGTTCAAAAAATGAACGTTTCTGTGTCATCAGCACCTGGATCAAGAAACAGAACCTGACCAGAAAACCCTTTGCGTCTTTCTCTGGTCACCATTCTGCCCCCCCAAGAGAAATCACTCTCCTGACTTTTAACAAAATAAAAGGCAATCTTACATCTTTTTGAACTATATAAATTTGAATCATATGATACGTGATCTTTTATGTCTGGCTTATTTCACTCAGTATTATATTTATGAGATCACTCTGTTTCTTGCACTTTTACATCCTTACTTTACACCTGTTCCTTTTTTTTCTACCCAGTTTTAGCATCTTTGTAGAATTTAAGTAGTTTAAAGACAACTAGTATCAATGATTTCACATTTTAGATTCAAACAGATGGTGGTCTGCAAGTGTCCCTTGCGTAAGTAAAATGTAACAATTACTGATTGCTGTAGTTTAGAAATAGAACAAACATTCTTACAGTGTAGGACTTCCTTATTATATTCAAATAAAATAGCTGTGATTACCACATATGGATTTTCAGAAATTAAAAGCCAAAGGTGAGTCTATTAGCAAGTAAGCATGCCCTCCTGGCTAAAGTATCCCTCTTGAAAGAGTCAGTGTTGTACATCTGCCTATGCAAATCCTTCATCCAAAGAAAATCCATACCACACACAACAACGTGGTTTGGACTACAAGAAGAGTTTGATGACATAATACTAATACATAAAGTAATTTCAGGTTTATGTTTTTGTTTTGTTTGTTTGTCAAAAATGTCTTGTACTGGGAATTCCCTGGCAGTCCAGTGGTTAGGGTTCTACATTTTTACTGCAGAGGGAGCAAGTTTGATCCTTGGTTGGGGAACTAAGATCCTGCAAGTCATATGGTTTGACTGAAAAAACCAAAACAAAACAAAACAAAAACACCTTAGTCCAATCTGTCAAGTTCACAATAAGGACTGAGAACATTGCTTCATCTGCAGAAGCCATAGCTGAATAGAATTACATCCTTTAGGTTAGGAATTCTTAACCTGGGGTCCCTGGATAGGCTTCAGGGGAGTCCTCCAAATCCTCAAATATGTAGGTTTCATCAGGTTCCTTAAATGGCAATGTATGCTAGGCTAGTGATTCATATCAGCCTGAAGTTATTTGCTTAGCCATGTTGCTTACTTGATAGCATTTGTGAGAAACATTATTAATAGACTCAGCCCAACTATTCCCAGATTAACCTTTGAAAGTTCTCTAAACAATTCCCAGATCTCCGAGTGGTTCCAGACATTTGGCTCACAACAAAGGGGAAGTACCTGCCAGCAAGTATGGGGAGACTTTCGTTCCAGGATGTACTGAGTTAAGGGTGAAGGTTCAAGTTCATATTTGTCAAAGGGAAGTTTGTCTATTACCATTGGCTCACAATCTATACAGGAGAACCTCACAATAGGATGAGATGTTCGTGGAGGCTAAAAAACAAGAAGGGAAAATACAATCTGTTATCAAGACAGCTGATACATCTAACAACTCTGAAATTCTTTTTAAGTCCTTGTTGGTCATTCATTTAAAAAAATTTAATTGAAGGATAATTGCTTCACAGAATTTTGTGGTTTTCTGTCATACATCAACAAGAATCAGCCATAGTTACATGCAAGTCTTTTATGTTTTGTTAAACCATCGCTGAGATATAGATGGGCTGTTCTGAGAAAGATGGCTCTTGAGCTCTAAGTGTCATCAATGGCAGAGGGGACTCAGATTCTTTCGCTCTACCATCTACTTGGCATTGGGAAGAAGAAGGAAAATTATAACACTCATAACTACAGTTTTAGGGAAGTAAAAAAGAAAACTGCCTTGAATATTAAGAACCTGGAAATTCAGATCCATTTTGTGACATTCAAGGACTATCTTCCCTTCACTACTTTGTACTGTAAGGTTTCAGATAAGTCAGAAACTGCTAGGGAAGAGGAAGTCCATGAAGCTTTCTAATGAGGTAATGACAGAGTTGGAGCCACCAACAAGCAAGAAGAACAATTGAAAAGGAATAGAAAAGGCAAGATAGAGACTGAAAATGAGCCTGTCACAACTCCAGGGCCTGGCTGAAATTTTCTTTGCAGCTGAATTTTTATAGCATTTCTCACACCCAAACACTTCCTGAACAGTTATAGATGGGGATGCTCTTGGGTGGGCTGAAAGGCCCATGTACCTGGGGTACCAGAGCAGATTGATGGAGCAGTCATTTTATTAACGGGTTTAGCTTGTGGGGATGGAGAGCACCAGTGAGAGAAATGTTGGCAGCAAGGGCAAATGGAAAGAGAAAGAGATAGGACAAGTCACAGGGTCAAGAGTGAGACGTGGCTCTGCGTACTCTTGCTCAGAGATCTGTAAGGCTGATGTGAATATGATAGAACATCTTCTTTTCTTTATAAAAGGGAAAAACATGCTAATTTGCCTTTATGATTTACAAACCTACAAGAGGTTTTGGGGACTGAGAAAAATAGCCTTCCAATGTGCTTTTAAAGCTGGAGGATGGGACTACCCCTGGTGGTCGAGCGATTGGGTCTCTGCACTTACAATGTGGAGGCCATGGGTTCGGTCCCTGGTTGGGGAGCTAGGATCCCACATGCCCTGTTATGTGGCCAAAATTTAAAACGAAAGAAAGAAAGAAAAAAAACCTGGAGGAATGGTAACACGAGCTATATGTGAGTTATCTGGAATTTCTTCAATTCTGTTTTTTTTTTCCCTGATTTTAATTTTAATTAAACTTGTGAAATATTTCTGACTTATTAAATTGAAATCTAAAAAAAGACATGAGTGAAACCCGTCACCAGCAATAATGACGCAGATTTGTAACTAAAACATTCACTCTAGGGTTTGAAGGAGCTGAGAGTAACTGGGCTCTGAGGTTTAACAAGCATGCCACCTCAGTGTCCTGAGGGACAGACGAGGAGGTGGAGCCTCACCCACTGCAGGGACTGAGGATGGCTCTTCAGTCGTATATTCTGGCCTTCCATGGGCACCTCTGAAAAAAATGCAGGAACCTCAAAATAGCAATCAGGAGAAAAATCCAGTTCATGTCAGAAATGTCTAAAATTTAGATAAGACTGTAGATTGGCTGAATCTGGAAGGTAGTGGAAAAGCAGTGACCTTTTTGTGCCTCTTTCCCCGCCCCACCCCTAGCAAGGATTGTTGTTGCCGTTTAGTCCCTAAGTCATGTACAACTCTTTGTCACTCCGTGAACTGTAGTCTGCCAGGCTTCCCTGTCCATGGTGTTTTCCAGACAAGAATTCTGCAGTGGGTTGCCATTTCCTTCTCCAGGGGATCTTCTGAACTCAGAGATTGAACCCATGTTTCCTGCATTGGCAGGTGAATTCTTTGCCACTGAGGCACCTGGATGCCCCAAGGATTGCTCTGGCCTTTTTATATTGGCTGGGAGGAGAGAGGAGGATGAAAGGGAGAATAGGTTTCATATGGAGCAACTACAATATCAAAGCCTGTTCCACCAAATATAGTGAACAAAAAGATAAATCTTTGCTTAGAGATAATTTTCAAAATATTGCTTAATTACTCATCATTCAAAGACACTTGAGGGTCCCTTGGACTGCAAAGAGATCCAACTAGTCCATCCTAAAGGAGATCAGTCCTGAATATTCATTGGAAGGACTGATGCTGAAGCTGAAACTCCAATACTTTGGCCACCTGATGTGAAGAACTGACTCATTGGAAAAGACCCTGATGCTGGGAAAAGATTGAAGGCGGGAGAGAAGGGGATGACAGAGAATGAGATGGTTGAATGGCATCACTGACTCAATGGACATGAGTTTGAGTAAACTCTGGGAGTTGTTGTTTACCTTTTGATGGACAGGGAGGCCTGGTGTGCTGCAGTACATGGGATTGCGAAGAGTCAGACACGACTGAGCAACTGAACTGAATTGAACTGAAAAGTACACTGCCAAGGAACTCAAGTCCACTGGCTATAAAAATACTGAAAAGTAGGCCCACAAAGTCCCATTACATGTCCAATGGCTCCCTCAGAGAATGAATGAATCTCTGCTTTGAATACATTTCTAGAACCTATACACAGTGTAAACTAAGTTCTAATTTCCCGAGGATGTACAAGAAAATCAATGCCTTCCCTTTTTATACATTGTGTTTACCACAGAAATCCAGTCAGCGGCTCTGAAATAAAAACCAAGCCACAGATTGCAACAGCATCAAAAATAACAATATTTTAAAATCTAAAGAGGGTAGATTAAGTGGTAAAGGCAACTGAAAGAAAGAATGCCCTAACAAAAAGGAACAAAGGAAGTCCTTTCTTTCTTTTAGGTATAAGCTAGACTTTCCAGCAATTGATAGAAGGCACAGCTTAAAAGTTTCCAAGCTATTTTAAACGGTTCTCTGTAATCAGCTAATTGAAAATCCAGAATGATGTTTACCTTTTTATTTTATGACACTTACTAGTGAGGGTAAATTCTGATCTGGCCAAAAAGATTCTGGAATTGGCCAATGTCCAACAGGAACACCAGTCTTAGAGTTAGGCCGCACATAAATGAGCTTATGACAACTATGCCATGGCTGAGCAGCAAATGAACTGCTTGGCCTGGATGAATCCATAAGTCCATCTGAAAATTAAACAAAAGACAGAATAAGTCATGAATTTCTTTGTACAGCCACTGATCTCCTTGTACAGATTTTTCAGTTGAAAGCAAAGTACAAAACAAGACCAAAACAGTGATTCATGAAAGATGGGAGAAAAAAAGTGACTCCACTAGACTTTCTAAATGTTCTCTCTAGCTACTCTTTTCTGTTTCTGTTTTGTTTTTATTATTATTATTTTTATTGGAGTACAGTTGCTTTACAATTGAACTCTTTTCATCATCTAATCCAACCCCTCTAATCTGACATCCCATACCCTTCTTCCTTAACTATAACCAAAATAGTTATATGGAAAATTGTCATAAAGTTAGTTTTAAATTTTCTGAGATTTGACACAAATTAAACACACTAAACCACAACAGTGATTATTTCAAATTAGGTATATGAAAATTGTTCATTCCGTGGTATAGGTTCACATTTTTGGAATCTGACAGAATAAGTCATAAACTCTATTTAGACTTTTTTTCTATTTCAAAGTATTCTTTACTAAACAATTAGACCCAATGACCACAAAGGCAAATTCACTAAAAGGTAGAAGGAATGACAACAATACAATCAATCTATGTATATAGTTGGGGAGGGAACACAAAGCGAATGCATCAAGTTTATATGGACGACTTCATTATAGTTTCCTTCTTCACCCATATTAAAATCCCATGGAAACTGGGCATCATATAATGCTGAATAATATACCCTGAGTGTATTTTAATTATTTGAGCTAGCATATTTCATTTGCCCCCTGAAAACAGGGCAAGGCAGAGTTACATAACCTTTAATGTCATGATTCATTAGTCTAAATTATAATTGTAAAAAATACATGATAATGATTTCAGTCTCATGTTTTTCTTAAATTACATATCATTTGATTTACTTATTTAAGCATTACTTTAAACAAGTAATTACTGTAGAGCAGGGGATTTACTGAGGTCCATGGAACTATAGAGAATACATATAATGGCTTCAGGGAACCAAAAGATCCTCTCTGAAGTTGAGTTAGTTTACAGTTCTGGGGATGTGGATTTTTCTGAGGAGAAAATTCTTAGCTTTCATCAGAATCTCAAAGGTTAGGAACTCTGGACAAAGGGGAAATGGAGCTAGAAAGAATGTTTGAGCTATTTATATGGCATGATTTAACTGGCTTTCAGTAGGAAAGTTCCCAGTTCATGGGACGGTAATGAACACAAAATTATGGACTTGAGTGGTCTATCATTACCAATACAACGTGTCCTTCCTTTACAATTAATTACTTTGAAATAAGCTGTGAGGCCTCAGTCAGGTGTTTCTTAAGGTATTTAACATTTATTGTTTTATTTCTGAATGGACTTTAAAGTCATCTTTTATGTTTCCCAAAAATCCTGTTAAAATTTTTTAGATCAAAGTACATGAAATATATATATATATATACTTATATTTATTTGAGAAGTGATATCTTCACACTATCCATTCTTCCCAGTCAAGCACATGGTACATCTCCATTTAATATAGACTTTTTTTTTTCTCTTGGTAGAGTTCTATAAATTTATTCATAGAAGTCCTAGGCCATCTCTACATATGTTTTTTAAAACTTGTATCTTAATTGGAGGATAATTGCTTTACAATGCTGTATTTGTTTCTACTGTACAACAACATGAATCAGCCATAAGTATACACCTATTCCCCCCTCTTGATCCCCTTTGCACTTACCCCTTTGCTTCTCCAGGCAGCTACCACTAATTGTGGCCACAACAATTAAAATGTATGAATCAGATCAGACAAGCACTGTGGTGGTGATGGAGTCTAGGTACACACGGGTATGTACGCTGTGCATGAACCAACAGGAATGAAGACAAGCGATGGCCTAGAACAGCGCTCTGAGTGAAGGTGCTCAGTAGTGTCCAACTCTTTGTGACCCCATGGACTGTAGCCTACCAGGCTCCTCAGTCCATGGAATTTTCCAGGCAAGAGTACTGCAGTGGGTTGCCATTTCCTTCTCCAGGGGATCTTCCCAACCCAGGGATCGAACCCAGGTCTCCCGCATTGCAGGCAGCTGCTTTACCATCTGAGCCACCAGGGAAGCACAGAGCTCTGAGGGAGTCATGCAATGGGGTATGATTCCCTTTCCTAATACAAAAGTATCTCTGCTTTCGTATTTTGAGATGTTAAAGCTTCTATAAAATCTCATTTGAAGACAAAAGGTTCTGCAGTTAATAAATGGCCAAGAGGGACTTCCCTTGCAGTTCAGTGGTTAAGACTCTGCCCTTCCACTGCAGGGGCCCAGGTTCCATCCCTGATCAAGGAACTAAGATCCCACAAGCCACGTGGAGCCCTCCCCGACTTCCCCCACCTCCCAAAAAAGAACAGTGGCCAGGAAAATACTGGTGTAGGATCTTATAGAATACTAGCAGGTCCTGGCTAAACATTCACAACCTCTTGCTGATGTGTAGTAACAAATATAGATTTCATCAAGATAGTTTGACACATTGGCACTCACAAGACCAAAACCAGATGGCTAGTTAAGTGGCACTCTGTCATGAATCTCCAGCTATTTCATGACTAGAGAAGTGAAGTCATCCTAACACTAGTGTCATCCTAACACTAGTGTCATCCTAACACTAGGATCAGAAATATGAAATGGGCAGGGAAAGGGAAGAATGTTCTGAGGGAGAATTGACATTGAATTAAAGCTAGAAAGGTAGCCACAGGCAATGGATGAATGGCAGTTGTTTGATGGATGTCTGTAACCACTTGAATGTGGGTGGCTAGTGAAGACAGTATCTCTTGCGATTAGTTCAATGTTTTCTCAGTCTCAGATTGCTCTATGTAACATTGTAAGGTTAAAAGAAAAAAAGGTGATCTACTGTACCTTCTCCAATAGGAAGTGGATCTGGTCCTGTTTTTTCAAAGTTAATAACTACACCACTCTGAACTTTTTGAACTAAAGATTCTAAACATTGATTCAACATTCTTTGTGTTCTAACACAGTAGGAGCGACCTAAACCAGAAGGAAAAACAAATAGTACAAGGTTGATCAAATAAAATACTACTTAACAATATAAGCATTTGAAATCCTAAAATACAACTCAAAATAATCAAAACTACAAGCCACCAGGGAAGCTCACACTGGGAGCAAACCTCACACTAATGAGCTTAAGCAGCAGAGTTAGAAGATACAAAAGGGAAAAAAGTAAAGCTAGGATATGGCATTTACGGAAAGTGGTACTCTGCTGCCCTTAATTCTTCCCTTTAGAAATAGTAAATATCCGCCAGTACCTCCTGTGACTTCACACATCTGTGTGATGGCAGATTCATCAGTGGGTACACTCCCTATCTGCTCTGGTTCAGTGGAAGCCAATCCAGGCAAACGCAACACCAGGGCAAACAACCTTTGATCCCAACGAAAAGGTTCTTTAGTTAGTTCACTTCCAGGCAGAGGAGAATTCAAAGGCAGATGAAGCTGATAAGGCAAAATTGGAAAAGTTTCATCATAACAACTCATACAAAAATGAAGACAATTCAAGAGTTAAAGGGTTCACTTTTCTTTGATGTTGTCAATAAAATGAGGCAATCTTTCAGGGATTCCCAAGATGGAACGTTTGATTAAATTTATTCTTAACTGGGAATGTATGCCTCCCACGTGCAGAAATAGCTGCATGTTCTCTGCCATTTAAACGAAATTAAAAAAAAAATGATATCTCACCTCTTCTTGAACACCAGAAGTACTCGTTAACTTGTTTCCATCTGTGATGGTATTAAAATAGATGGTTCTAAAAAAAATGGATTTCGTCCCTAAAATACATTTTAAAAGTATTAGAGCTATGTAAAGTAATAAAACTGTATTTAAAATTTTACATTTATCTTGCCTATGATCTCTCAAGTGTGTGATAAAATTTGCCTGGATAAATAAGAAGGAAAAGATTAGGGACTGAAGTGGGTGGGGATCAAAATAACAATCTCTGCAGAGGTAACATTCAGAATAAACTGAGGAATTCTTTTAATTCAGGAACCTCTCAAACTATAACATCCAAATCCCCCCACCCTCTGCTTTCTAGGTAACCATGAAAGATATTAAAGACATTACAATGGCAGCATCATCCACACCCATGATTCCATTCAGAATCTTGGCACAGAAAGGGGGATATAAGTGACTTATATTTGTAACCTGGACGGTGACTCTGGTTATTGTGAGCAGTTTTTACAGTAGAAAAGTGCAGTGATCGCTGCAGCAAATGCTATTCTGCCTTCCTCTTATGATAGAGCTTTTCATTGACTTGGGAGGGATGACGGACTTAAGGACTCTGAAAGTTTCTCTTCAACTGTCTTCTTCCAATATTTTTCAACAATTTATTCATCCCATTATAACTGATGATCTGATGGGTAGGCAATTTTAACTATTTTATGGTCAAAGCACATAAAAGACTCTACATAAAAGATTTTTGTTAAAGTATATATTTAAACTACACATGGACCTCCTTTTGGATGTTATGAAAAGGAGAAGAAAACTTGGTTGCCATGTCCAATTTTAAATTCTTACCCCGAGTCACCAAAATAAATTAGCTATACTCACTCAAAGAATTTTTTACCTGTCCATAATTGTCTATTCCAGATATTAATCTATTGAGATTTAACAAATCAAATGAGGATCTTAGAGCCTGACCAAGAGTAGTCAGTCCAGAAGCCTGAAGATTTTTTAGTTCACTCATGAATGTTGCGTGATTTTCCTTCCAACCAGCCTGAAAATGAAACATTTACAAAAAATTCCCAATTACACAAGAACAATATATAAAATGCAAACAACCACTAAATAACAAGTATCAAACCTCTAACAAATCGATAATTCCTTGTGTGCATGTGTGTGCTTAGTTGCTCAGTTGTCTGACTCTTTGCGACCCCATGGACTGTAGGTACCCAGGCTCCTCAGTCCATAGAATTCTCCAGGCAAAAATACTGGAGTGGTTTGCCATTTCCTTCTCCAGGGGATCTTCCCAACCCAGGGACCAAACCCACGTCTCTTGCATTGCAGGCATATTCTTTACCCACGGAGCCACTGGGGAAGCCCAATAGTTCATTAAGTATATTATATTCTCTATATTGACTGATCAAGTGGAACTAAAGCAAGCAACCAGCTTGAGAAAGATCTGCCACCCTTAATGATCAAGAGCAAAGATGCAAACAGTGAATTCAGTCCATTATGTCTGGTGGGCTTTGGCTCAAGAAGTCTACTAGTTTTCTATTCAGGCTCAATCAAACCTACCAAAACACCACAGTATTTACCTTAGTTTGACACTGAGGATGAACAAGGAATAAGGCGGAGAGGAAGGAGTTACTTTTTTAAATGCATCATCCTTGATACAGACAATCAACTATTATGAGCATCTGACCTACCTGAGCTTTTCTAACCAAGATAATTCTTCCCAAACAATACTTTCACTTTAAATGAAAGTATAAGGAGAATTATAGGAATGGAGTCACAAGTATCTGGAGACAACCTGTCTGGCATCTTTAAGCATTCAGAAAGCCCCAAATCTACAGTAAGGGAGAAAGAAAAGAAACAAAAACATTTGGCAAAGAAGCAGCATAGCCTAGGCACCCCTAGCTGGTATGAACAGTAGCAAAGAACCAAAAACTCAAGGTCAACAGCCAATATGCTGCGGTTGAATGGTTTGTAGAATAGAAGGAAAGGACCACATCGACTGGTCAGCAATGCGGCTATAAAAACAAAGCAGCACGAAATGCCAAGAAGAGAAGTAAAAAAGAAGATGGCAGCTAACGGGTCACAAAGGAGTGGGCCAGCAGGTAGAGGGCAGGCAGCACAGCTTGGCAACCTGGTGGGACAAACAGTAACTGCCCTAAGGGCAGTCATGTAATATGCTGAAAGCTGAAGTCATGCCCATCAGTACAGCTGGAGGTGGAAAACCAGAGCAAATAATGCAAAACTACATGAAATGATTGAAGTTTCATATTTAGCTAAAGACCATTATCCATACAACTAGAGCAAACATTATCTTTTCTAGTTTTATAGCCTTCTAAAGCAATCCAGGTCAGAATGACTGAGAGGCAGAAGAGATTGCCTGTAGCCTGCTATGAAGTATCTGCATAATCTTGAGCAAATTTGTTGGCTCTTAGGACCTGCATTTCATTATCTGAAAATGAAGAGATTTAGATAAAC
Organism: Aepyceros melampus; assembly: GCA_006408695.1. Classification (NCBI taxonomy): domain Eukaryota; kingdom Metazoa; phylum Chordata; class Mammalia; order Artiodactyla; family Bovidae; genus Aepyceros; species Aepyceros melampus. The sequence goes on along the minus strand of SJXQ01001409.1, from coordinate 327,876 downwards.
AGGGATACTGTGTGAGGCTGTGTATGTTACAACCCTGGAGAGCCATTCAAACGAGAATGGTGCCCCCTAGGTTTGAACAGTACCTAATCTTCATAACCATTCAAAGTGAAGGTGATCCTGATTTAAGATCCTTTCCTGTCCAACAGTCTGGATTCTGTGAAGTTAAAAATGTGCATTGTATGTGTGTGTTTCCTAACATACACTATAAGTCAAAGCATCTAAAGGTAAAATCTTTCCATGTATTCCTTTGGCCCAAGGAATATCTTATCAGTTTACTTAAAAGCAAGGATTATTATTTCAACTGTCCTCATCAAATACTTAGAAATATCTGATGATTATAAATCACACTGAATTAAAAACTTATTCTTTGAAGTAGAAGAGAAGGTCTACAGCTGGGGGTTGGGGAGAGGGATAGTATCAATTCTTTCCTTTATTTATCCAACCAATTTTTATGGACCAACTATGCTATGCTGGGCAGAATGCTACATGCTGGAGATATTGAGAGGAATTAGCCCTTGATGAGTTCAAGCAGCAAAGGAATAAGAAATGCAGTTATGGGGACGGAAAGAACAAATAACCAGGGAGTTAGGAAAGCCTGTCACAGAAGATTGAGCATTTGAAGAAGTCTAATGGCAGGAGACTTGGAGAGGAAATGGCACCCCACTCCAGTAGTCTTGCCTGGAGAATCCCATGGACAAAGGAGCCTGGTGGGCTACAGTCCATGGGGTCCCAAAGCGTTGGACACAACTGAGCGACTAACACACACACACACACACACACACAATGGCAGGAAAAGAAGATCACGGGATCCCTACGCTGATGTGAGGAGTGGAGGGGGCAGTCCAAAGGAAGAGAACAGAGAGTTTATAAAAGGCTAGGGCCTCCTGGGGAGCCACAGTGATTTGATTATCATCGCTCTGGGTACATGGTGGGAGGCAAAGCTGATAAGCTGGGCTCTGACTGTAATGTGCTTTGTACATTGTGCTCAGTACTTTGGATTTTATCTGTCGGCCCTAGGAATGACTTGAAGTTTTTATTAGGGGAGTGGCATGATCATATCTGTATTTTAGCAAGATCATTCTCTTGGGAGTTGGAGAATAAATTGTGGGGTGGAGGGGAAGCTGACGCTTGAGGTAGGGAAACTGGTTTCGGGAATGTTGCAATAACCTACAAGAAATGTGATGAAAGCCTGAGCGAGGGCAGTGGAGATGGAGAGGAGGCTGCAGATTAAAGAAGTATTTCAGAGGTGGGTGGAGTCAGAAGGATTTAGTAGCTAATTAGGGGGATGCGTGAGGGATAAAAAGGGTCATATATTAGGCTGAGTTTTCTGGCTTGGGCAAACCTGTGAATGGTGGGGTCTTTCACCCAGAAGCCACTTTATAGACTTTTTTTTTTTTCCAGAATGACCTCATTTAGCAATCTAACTTCTACACTGCAATCTTAGTTCTATCTGCAGTGAGTGTGGAATTCCTGAGAGCCACCAGATAATTCAAGGCACAACTAAAGAAAAAAATAGTGAACTATTTAATCTGGTAAAGGGCTGCGATAAGGTTTAAGTACCATCTAAGCAAGCATCCTATAACTCATCAGTGTTTCAAATATTGTGTACAAATTGTCACTAATCCACCTGTCAGAATAATGGTTCCTTAAAATTTCCTTTATCATACGAGTGAAAACGTTTTACAAATTGTTTCTACACCTGAATCACTGGCATTCAATTTTTAGGCCAATTCCAATCCTTTGCAATGAATTAGATAATACATGAGATTTAAATGCTAGGCCTATCTCAGTACTAAAAGTGTATGGGCTACATTTACTACCCAAAACAATAAACTTCCTGGTAGCAGTTTAGTTTCTTCTGCTGCTGCTGCTAAGTCGCTTCAGTCGTGTCCGACTCTGTGCGACCCCATAGACGGCAGCCCACCAGGCTCCCCCGTCCCTGAGATTCTCCAGGCAAGAACACTGGAGTGGGTTGCCATTTCCTTCTCCAATGCATGAAAGTGAGAAGTAAAAGTGAAGTTGCTCAGTCGTGTCCGACTCTTAGCGATCCCATGGACTGCAGCCTAGCAGGCTCCTCCGCCCATGGGATTTTCCAGGCAAGAGTACTGGAGTAGGGTGCCATTGCCTTCTCTAAATCCAGTCCTCAGAATGCTGAAGGGGAAAAAAGGCCCAAAGAGGAATTTAAATATCTGGAGAGTCTTATTAATGTGAAAAATTCTTCCCAAAAGATAATTATTTAGAGCCAGTGGGAGAAAGCAGATGTTTATATTCTTCAGTCACTGCTTGTAGTTGATTTTTTCATAAATGAATTCAGGACAGCTCGTTGTTCTTAATAAAGTCTTTTATTTCAAATTACTCCAAAGATATCCTACTTTTATGTCAGTAAAACCTTTCTTTTTTAAAACTTCTTATTTTATATTGGAGTATAGCTGATTACCAATGTTGTGATAGTTTCCGGTGGACAGCAAAGAGACTCAGCCATACATATACATGTACATATACATGTATCCAATCTCCCACAGTAAAGCCTTTACTTTTGACAATAATCTTCATATTTTTTATGGAGCTTTACAGCTTACAAAGCACTTTCACACTTCACATTTGCCTAAGACAATCCTATAAAATAAGGATGGTATTACCATCCCTATTTTGTTTTCATAAACCAGGAGGAAGTAAGATGTGGGTATGTCTTTTTGGGGAGTGGGGACAGTCAGAGAGGCACAGTCTGGAGTTGCACTATTCAGCCACACGGGGCCACTGAGAACTTGAAACATGGCCAGTCTGACTAGAGATTACTTTTTAATGTGGCTACTAGAAAATCTGAACTGCTATGGATGGCTGGCATTAAATACCTATTGGGTAGAGAGGATCTAGAGGGAGCTGAAGGTCAGGCAGGAGAACTTGGCCTTGCATTGGCAGAAAATAGACTCATTACAGATTCCAAGGCAGGGGGAGACAGGATCAAACAGCATCTCAGGAAGGTCAGTCTGGCAGTGAATTATAGGATAGACTGAAAAAGAAGAAGCTGTAGCTAGGAAAAAGAAGCTAGGAGGTTTGAATAGGCATCCAGGTCTGAGGGAATCAGGGTCTGAATTAGGATAGAAATTAAGAGGAAGGGGTTAACTGAGAAACATTTGAACCACCAAGATAGGACTTGGTGACAGACAGACAATAGGCTTAAAGGAGACAGAGTAAACGATGATTACAAAGCTTCTAACCTGAGAGAACTGAAGAATAGATGTTTAGGAAAAAGGAGTAAGCAGGAGTCGGGGGAATTCTAAACTAAGACTTTGCTGTCTTCACAGATCAAGTTTTTCAAGTCCCCCAGAAGTAAAATGAGGATAATGATATGATAATAAATAACAATCACAGGCAATATTTATCAGTGTCGGTGTGTCAGGAACTTGCTTATGCTAAACAGAATATTTTATATGTAGCCTTCTCATCTGAGCCTCATAACCACCCTACAAAGTGGATACTATTATTATTTCCCATTTAATAGATGATGAGCACACTGAGGCTCAGAGAGGATAAGCATCTTGTCTGGGTCAAAACAACTAGTAAATGACACAGCCAGGATTTGAACCCAGGTAGCCTAACTGGGGGCTTCCCTGGTGGCTCAGATGGTAAAGAATCCACCCGCAATGTGGGAGACTTGGGTTCGATCCCTGGGTTGGGGAGATCCGCTGGAGAAGGGAATGGCAACCCATTCCATACTCTTACCTGAAGAATTCCATGAACAGAGGAGCCTGGAGGGCTACAGTCCATGGGGTCACAAAGAGTTGGACCCGACTGAGTGACTAAGCACAGCACAACACACAGCACAGCCTAGCTGTAAACCCACCAATGTAAACCATTATACTAGAGATTCTTCTACATATTCCATATATTCAACCCATAGACAAGTCTTGTTATACTAGCTTAAAGGTTCATAAGTTTAATAGAATTTCCAAATTTCATTTAATTTAAGCCTACTTTCCCTGATGTCAGAATGCAGAACAGTTGGGTGTGGGGAGCAGTGAATTGGCATTTGGAAGACCCTGGTCCAATCCTGGCCATAATTAACTAGCAAAACAAGTGGTCCAGAGTAAACCGTTTCCCCCTTACTGGAGCTGTTTCCTCATTTAAGCAATGAAAATAGTGAAAACCAATTCTAAGATCGTTTTTAGCCTTTATATTCTATTATTCCATACCTTGTATTCATCCTTTATATAAATTTGACCTACAGGGACTTCCTTGATGGTCCAGTGGTTAAGATTCTGTGCTCCCAATGCAGGGGGCATGGGTTCGATCCCTGATCAGGAAGTTAAGATCCCATATGCTGCAGAGCACAGCCAAAAATAAATAAATAAAATAGCCCCCAGTCACTCTCTACTGGTGACCTTGTTAAAAAAAATCTGACTTACAGAAAGAAAAATACCTCATATCTTAATAAAAATGCTAATTCAGGCCTGGTTTAAATGTGTATAGCCAACTAAAGACATCTTTGAATATCAGCAGAAATAGCATGGGCCTTTTAGTCTATCAGTGACTTGGGTTCTCCCCACAGCTCTACAGACTAGGCCACTAGTTGTTTATTCCCCACTAATATCAGCACAGAAAGGAAAGAGTTTGTATTTATTTCCTTAGAAAGGTAAAGCCTAAAATAAATATTTTCTATTACCCTCTGCACCCCTATTTCCATCTTCTTATCTGGTCTGTCCTCTGATGTTATGGTGTTTAAAGGGTAGGTTCTGCCCTACAACAGACCTTAGTGGAGGTCTGTCAACACATGTGAACTATGTGGAGGCTTTTCATGAACACACATCTAGGCTACACCCTCCAGTATAGCTTTTATCAGGAATAAGGCTGTTATTTAGAACACTGGCTTGTTCCTGAGTCTGCCTTATTTCTCCATCGGTTTCAATGGAGGAGGGAAAGTAGGGATGTTATTTAATGGCTCCTCCAAACCTCAGTATCCTAACACTTGTCCTTTCTGAACCCCATCCCACTTTAGCAGGACCATTTCTCTGATTCACTGATGCTTGTTTTATTTTTATTTTTTAAAATGAAGACCCCCTTTCCTCCAAGGAAATCTTGCCAGGAATTATAAACAAGAAAAAGAGACCAAAAACAGATGAACTGTCCTTGAAGGGGATGTGGGAGTGGTGTTAGAGCTTGTTCTGTAAACCCTTGTTCTATCTCTAAAGGTCACCTGTAATCCTTTTCCAAATTATAAATGATCGTGTTAGATTTAGTATATAGTGAAGATTTAATGAATGTGTTTTTGGTTTCTCCATCCAAGGTAACTGAAAAACATTTTTTTAGGGCAGCTGCATCTAACTTTCCACAGGAGAAACGCCCCCTAAAAGACCTTACAAATGGAATATTTATAAATTTAAAAAGTTAAATAGCTAAAATTCTCTAGGGTGACGCTTCTGAAAGGGAATGAATGTCAGTGAATCTTTTCAAACAGCAAAAATAATCCTTCTATATTACAGATTGTCACAAGCCAAGTTCTCCCTCATTGAAGGAGCATCACGTGCTCTGTCCCTCTGCCTGGGTGCTGAGCCACTGTGCAAGCCCATTTTGGGCACATGCACCCAAAAGCCTATTTGGACCCTGCCCTGAAGAGCAGCTCAATTCAGTCCAAGGCTTCCTAGCTGGTTAGCAAGTGCATCACAATGAAGAAAAAGCCTCACTGGATTCCAGAGAGAAAATGCATGTTTCCCTCTCTTTGACAAGACTTTTTAACTTTAATGAAAGGAAATGAAATCCTCATAAACCCATACAGAAGACTATCCTGAACTTTGAGCTCTTCTTCTAGGTGGTTACAAATGAGATGATGAACAGATTTGAGTATTTTCCCAGATGTTGCAAGTTAAGGCCAAAGAGTCTAAATTTAGCAGGGCCATCATTTCTCTCCTTGAAAGATAAACTATTTTCCTTTTTCCATCTGCTCTCCATAGTTTGGGAAAAACTTGTTCTGCAACATCCCAGACAATTTGAATAAATCAACTTCAACAGCATCTTTTCAACCAACTTAACCTTCTCCAATTTACCATTCTATCATCTTTGTCATCACAAACTGTTCTTGTGTTGGTAAACTGATCAGTGGGACACGATGACATGAAAAATAAGCTCTGCTTTTCTAATCAACTCTGTCTCCTGAGAAGACATATGGCTTTCCCCTTGGTCTTTGCCCTTAGCCTTATATGGAATATTTGTGCAAGTTAAAAGTCTTCAACTTTGAGAATTATCTTCTCGCAACTAAAATGGACTCCAATTCGGACACATATAAGACGAGGTTTACTTACCCTCTTAGGTAAACAGAACATGTAACAGCTGAAATCACTTTAATATGCTCAAATGTCTTTTAAAATTGTGTTTACAGTTAGCACACCTATAAAGAAGGTTGTTAAACTTGTGAAATACACATTAGGAAGACTCTGTATCATTTTAGGATTATCTTCCTTCTTGTATCAACTTTGAAAAACTCTCTATTTTGCATTCTATTTTCAGACCCTATCTGATACAATTTTTCCCCTTAATGCTCTAGTAATTTGGTCTGATTTCACTTTTTTGTGTGAGTGTGGCTTTCTCACTTGACTCAAGGTATTGATACACTTCTAGGTTCAAAGGAGGCATTCTATTATTCTGTGTTTTATGTGTACCAATACAGCTTTCTCTTGTAAAATTACTTGTTTTAAGAATATCCAGTTTTCTTGGATCCCTTTTCGTCAGTTACTTCCCTAGGGGCACTCCTTAGTGTCTTGGACTTGGTAAAATGCCCGAAGTCCATTTATTTGATTACATCAGTTCTCTCCCAGAGAACTCTGAATACTATTATTCTGTGGTTCAGTCCATGAATTTCATCCACAAGCTCCAGGAAATACTACCAGCCAAGACCATGTAAAAGAAATCTGGCTTACTTGAGTCTTCTACTTTTTAAAGAAGTTCTTAGAAACTGATTTCCTAGTATGTTGCAGAAATTTATTTGACAGACTGTGGCCTGCTGGATTGTTTTTTCCTCTTCTTTTTTTTTTTCAGCAGATGGTTAAAGACTCTCATAGCCACAAATTTTTAAGTAAACCGGGCAAAGACATGATTTCATCCTTACAAAGTTTACCATTTTTGTGTCACTGGTCTCTTTAAGATACTTAGTTTGAGGGTTTTTTGATGGATTAACAATCATAGGGATTAGCCTAAAATATTTGCAAAATTCATTTATTACTTTTCAATTCTTACCTTGGAGAATTCAAATAAAAATATAAAGTAGCACACCTCTCAGAGAAAGCATAAGATCAAAAGAAATTTGATCTCCACCAGAGGATGCTAACGTGTAGAAAGCAAATTTTTTCCTCTGTCCAAGAAGCAATTGAACTGCTACTGAAAGAAAAATGCCATAGAGTTGCAAAGAATTTACCAAATGTGGTCAGATATAAATGTTAAGTTCCCTCTTTCACTCCCTGTCCATTTCAACTGTAACTATTGACCAATAGCCATTATTAAAAAAAAGAAAAAACCCAACCCAACCCCTGAAAAAACGCTATAGTGCAAGGCTCATGTTCAACTGTTTAGATTTGGGGTTCTGATAGGAGACATTTTTATGACCACACACACAAGATAAAAATCAACAAAACTGGCCTTGGAAAAAAAAATACACAGGGACAGGAATGAGATTAAGCCACCCAAACATTACAGAAAGTGTTTAACAAAGGAGAGGGCAGAATGGTCATTCCTTACTTTCTAAAGATCTTATGGCATCTCTTTCCTCCAGACTAATTCTTTATTTAAAATTCTCTAAAAAATTTTTATAAACGTTTTTCACATGATAAAAGGAACACACATTCATCGTTAAAAATCCCAACAGAAATACAAAGTTAGTCTATCTCTTCACCAAACTGTCAGTTTCACTCTTTAGAGGTAACCACGGCTAGGAATCTGTCTTGAACTTTAAATTGTTTGGCAGCAAACAAAAATGACTCCAATAAAATGAAGTGACATTTACCAATAAGTTGGAGTGATTGACCTAACCAGTAGATATGTGATACAGCACATTAACCACTTAGAGAAACTGTTTTCTAAAATTCTGAAGCAAGTTTGAAATCACCCTGACTTCCCAGCCTGAATTATTCCACTTCCTGCCTTTCAGTTATACAATTCTCTCCTGGACTTTTTCAGAAGGAATAGTGGAAATAATCTAGTCTAATCCCTTCATTTTACAGATAAGAAAACTGACACCTTAAAAGGTTAAATGACTTGTCTTGGGTCATGTATCTAATCAGTAGCAGACTGTGGCTAAAGAATCCTGGTCTCTACCTCCCAGTCCAAAGAGACATGACTTGCCAGACTTACTTGACTGTGGATGGTGTGATCTAATAGACAGGCTATCCTGTGACCACTTTTTCAAATCTAATTTTTATGAAAGTACCTAGAAAGACTTGAAATAAACTGCTAACATACAGCTTCACTAATGACATGGAATT
>SJXQ01001409.1:263835-297341 GCA_006408695.1 Aepyceros melampus | reverse complement strand
GCATACTCGATATTTTGACATACTTCATATTTAGGATGTGAGTGAAGAAATAATTGGAAGATTAAATCTAAGAATTAGGCAAGAACCAGATCATAGAGAACCTTGTGTGCCATATTAAAGACTTTGAGTCTTTTTAATTTTTATATTAAGTCTTTTGATATTGAGTCTTTATGTTAAAGACAAAAATACTCTTCTTTGAATCATGCTTCCCACCTTTAATGATGTAGCCGCCTCACCTATAATGACTTATTCACTTAGGCTGAGGCATGGGGGGACTACTGGGGTCCTTAGTTACACACAAATCACTCTGAAAGTGATAATTCATTACTTAGAGCCATTAATATTAATAGTCTCATTCACTTTAAAATACAATGGAGTATGAGAGATTGTATTTTCCAAAGATAGTCATACCTATTATTTATCTCACCTGCATGCTCTTACAATGTTACTAATATTCTTCCCACTGTGAGAGGGGGTCTGTGCTTCCGGCTGTTGAATCTGGGGATAGGGGTCTGTGACTGCACTGGTCAATGCCATGCAATGGAAGCAATGCCGGGAGATATACAAGGCAAGGTCATAAAAGACAATGGCTTTACCTGGATGGATCCTCTTTCTCTCTGTTAGGGTGATTATCCTTGGAACTCAACTGCCACATTGTAAGGAAGGCCATATGAAGAGGCCACATGTTGGTGTCCTGGCAAACACTGCCAGCTTGGCCCCCAGCCGACACCAGCGTCAATTGTCAGACATGTGAGCATAAGAGCCGTCAGATGATTCCAGCTCCTAGCAGATGTCATGGTGCAAAAAACAAGTTTTCCCTACTGTGTCTAGTCTGAAATCCCAACCTACAGAAACTGTAGAGATAATACATGATTATTGTTATTTTAAGCCACTAAGTTTTGGAGCAGTAGATAACTAATATATCTGTCTAGACTCTGAAGTTATGATTTTCCCTTCAAAATCAGCTCCTCTAGCTTCCCTCCTCAGGTTAATGATATCTCCAAGTTTTTTCAGTGACAGAGCTATTTTTAACTCACAGTTATCTGCTGCTGCTGCTGCTGCTAAGTCACTTCAGTCGAGTCCGACTCTGTGCGACCCCATAGACGGCAACCCACCAGGCTCCCCCGTCCCTGGGATTCTCCAGGCAAGAACACTGGAGTGGGTTGCCATTTCTTTCTCCAATGCATGAAAGTGAAAAGTAAAAGTGAAGTCACTGAGTCATGTCCAACTCTCAGCGACCCCATGGACTGCAGCCTACCAGGCTCCTCCATCCGTGGGATTCTCCAGGCAAGAGTACTGGAGTGGGGTGCCATTATCTGTCTGCTGCTGCTGCTGCTAAGTCGCTTCAGTCGTGTCCGACTCTGTGCGACTCCATAGACCGCAGCATAATTAGTTGTCAAATCCTATAGATTTTCCTTTCTACACTGTCTCTGCCATCCATCCTTTTCCTCAGTACTTGTCTCTCTCCACATTAAACCAAAGCCCAGCTCTAATCATTTTCATACCCCTGCTTTAAAACTGTCAACTTTCACAGAAATACACTTTTTAGGTGAATTCTATAAGTCCATCTAGAATATATATAATCTAAATACATACACATTTTGTCTACATATGTTACAGAAATAATACTTTGCTTGTTCATTGTAACAAATTCTGATTTGTTACCATACAGACATGTGCAGAAACAGTGAATGTAATTACTGTTAACATTTGCTATGTTACATTCCAGACGTTTTTCTAGGTAAATGTGTTTGTGTGTATTCTAGGGATGTATGTGAGTGTGTGTGTGAGAGAGAGAAAGAGACAGAGATAGAACTCCATGTTATGTAAACATACATGATAGATACTAGAGAAGGAAATGGCAACCCACTCCAGTGTTCTTGCCTGTAGAATCCCAGGGACAGTGGGGCCTGGTGTGCTGCCGTCTGTGGGGTTGCCCAGAGTCGGACAGGACTGAAGTGACTTAGCAGCAGCAGCAGCATGATAGATACATTTAAGAAACATTGTTTATCAAAAATAGGATCACAATACACATCTTGTTCTCCAATTTTGTTTTTTACCTGATATGGCTTCCTGGTTATCTTCTCATGACAGCACAATGCAGGTCTACTTCATTTTAAAAGTTGCACAAGAATTGCACCATAATTCATTTAACCATTTCCCTATTGAAACACATTTGGTTGTTTCTACATTTTGCTTCAAATAGTGCTGCAATGAGTATTGCTGTGCAAATATCTTTATGGACTTGTGCCAATTCTGTAGATGAGAGGCTAGAAAATGCAACCACTGGATCACAGGGTGTGGACAATTATGAATTGATGAGGAGCACTAAATTGTCCTTCTGATGGGGTTTGTACCTATTGTCACCCCCATAACAGTGTGTCAGTGCCCATTTTCTCACAGTCTAGCCAAAACAGACTACTATTAATTATTTTTATTTGTTTCAAGCTAATAGGCAAACACACTTCTGCATTGTTTTTATTTGTATTTATTTAATTCATGGAGTTGAATAGTTTTTCAAGTTTATAGGCCACTTATATTTCCCTTCCCATGAACTGACGCATCCTTTATCCATTTTCTACTGAATTTTCAATATTTCTTAATTCTTTCTATGTGCTTTTTATTCAGTATGACTCTTATTCTGTTGTGTCTTGTCCCTATTTGATCTAACCTGCCAATATGAGTTTTAACGTTGTGCACGGTATCTGCTAAGTGTTATAACTTTTCTAGTGTCATATTTGATTGACGTATTCTTTATGACTTCTGGGTTTATTGTTGTGATTTAAGGAACTCTCTCTAATCCATGACTATGAAGAAAGTTCTATATTTTCTCCTAATACATTCATGGTTTTATTTTTCAAGTGTTTAAATCTTTATTCCAAAGGCCAAAAAAGAAATCACATTAGCAACAAAAAGAATTACAACTTAAGTCTCTCAAAAGGGTACTGATTAAGTAAACCATAATGTGTACATTCATACTAGAGAGCCATCAAGATAGATAAGGTAGACAGCTTTTTTAAAAAAATTGTTTATCAAACTAAGTGAAAAGGACAGAAGGCATAGTATGATTCTATCTTCTTATATATGCATAAAGTGTCTGAAAGTATATATACTACAGCTTTAATAGAAGTTCCTTCTAGGAAGTAAACAGGTCTATGTAGAACTTTATAGTTAAAAAATGTGTTCTAATATTTTCAGAAAAGAGAGGTATTTTTCATTCAGAAAAACACTGCATGAATGATGTGTTAACAATGTGCTACACATGGATAAAAGAAAAAAGGAACATGATGGAGGAAACAATGAGAAAGCAATTAGAAATCTACAGTTGATATCAATTCATATCTGTAAACTGTGGGAACTAACTACAGAGACATAATTAGACTTAACATCAAATGGACTTTACAAATACACAGACCATTCCCCATTGTTTAACATAGCTCAAATATAAGAACACTTCCTTGCTCTTTGGCAAACATCTGTAGTAAATCCAAATTCCAATTAAATTAACACTATTCAAAGAAGCTGCTGAAACAATGAGACATTTAAGAAAATAACACAATTTTCAATTAAAAGAGAAAAAAGACCCTTTAATAACTCCCCATCACTTAAGACTGGGTTACCCAAACTTGTTTGAACATCAAAATCACTCTAGGTATTGTTAAAGAATAGATTTTCAGGCACCATCCAAGGCCTGAATCTGATTTTGACCTAGAATCTAAATCCTCATTGAAGGGGTCTGGAATTCTGTAATTTTAACAAGCTCTCAGGTGATTTTTCTAATTAGACAAATTCAGAAAACTAAATTTGTGATCTATAGATATAAATACAAACTTTTTACCTGGACATTTAAAAACTCTCTGAGACTCCTGTCAGCATCTGCAACTTCATGTGAAGTATAACGCTTCCAGTTGTTGGAACATGTTAGATACTAACCAGTAGGAATATTTTTTTAATTTATTTATTTTTATTTTTACTTTTTTAGGCCACACTATCACAAGGCATGTGGGATCTTAGTTCCTGAGAATAATACCTGAGCCCCTGCAGTGGAAGTGCAGAGTCTTAACCACCGGACAACCAGGGAAGTCCCAGGAGGAATGCTTTTTAATTGAGATATAATGCACATACCATAAAATTGATCCTTTTAAAAAGTACTATTCGGTGGCAGTTAGCATATTCACGAGATAGTACAATCATCAGCACTCTCTAATTCCAGAATATTTCATCATCCCCAAAAGGAAACCCCATGGCCATTAGCAGTCACTTCCCATTTCTTCCTAATTCCACTGGCCCTGACAACCACTAATCTAAGTTCTGGCTCTATGGATTTGCCCATTCTGGATATTTCATATAAATGGAATCATATAATATATAGCCCTTTGTATCTGACTTCTTTCACTTTACATAGTATTTTCAAGGTTCATCCATGTTGTAGTATGCATCAGTACTTGATTCCTTTTCATTGCTGAATATTATTCCATTGTATGGATGTAACACTTTTTTTTTTTACATTTTAATTACTAGTTGATACATACAAATTATGGAAAATTCTTAAAGAGATGAGAATACCAGATCACCTTACCTGTCTCCTGAGAAATCTGTATGCAGGTCAAGAAGCAACAGTTAGAACAGTTGGAACAAGGGACTGGTTCCAAATTGGGAAAGGAGTACATCAAGGCTGTAAGTGTCACCCTGCCTATTTAACTTCTATGCAGAGTACATCATGCAAAATGCTGGGTTGGATGAAGCACAAGCTGGATTCAAGACTGCCTGGAGAAATATCAGTAACCTCAGATATGGAGATGACACCACCTATATGGCAGGAGGCAAAGAAGAACTAAAGAGCTTCTTGATAAAAGTGAAAGAGAAGAGTGAAAAAGCTGACTTAATACTCAGTATTCAAAAAATGAAGATCATGGCATCTGGTCCCATCACTTTATGGCAAAGAGATGAGGAAACAATGGAAATAGTGACAGAGTTTATTTTCTTGGGCTCCAAAATCACTGAAGATGGTGACCACAGCCATGAAATTAAAAGACCCTGCTCCTCGGAAGAAAAGCTATGACCAACCTAGACAGCATATCAAAAAGCAGAGACATTACTTTGCTGACAAATGTCTGTAAAGTCAAAGCTATGGTGTTTCCAGTAGTCATGTATGGATGTGACAGTTGGACCATAAAGAAAGTTGAGCACTGAAGAATTGATGCTGTCGAACTGTGGTGTTGGAGGAGACCCTTGAGAGTCCCTTGGACTGCAAGGAGATCCAACCAGTCCACCCTAAAGGAAATCAGTCCTGAATATTCATTGGAAGGACTGATGCTGAAGCTGAAGCTCCAATACTTTGGCCAGCTGATGTGAAGTACTGACTCATTTGAAAAGACCCTGATGCTGGGAAAGATTGAAGGTGGGAAGAGAAGGGGACGACAGAGGATGAGATGGTTGGATGGCATCACTGACTTGATAGACCTTGATAGACATGAGTTTGAGCAAGCTCTGGGAGTTGGTGATGGACAGGGAGGCCTGGTGTGCTGCAGTCCATGGGATCACAAAGAGTCGAACATGACTGAGTGACTATACTGACTGAACTGAACATATGTGGGTTATTTCCACCTTTTGGCTATTTAGCTGCTGTGAACATTCATGTCTGGGAAGCTTTTAAAACTACTAAATTCTCAGTTCTTACCTCAGACAAATGGGATAAAAATACTGAGAGGTGGGGGGATAGATGGTGACTGGACCTTTTTTTTAAATTAAGCTTACCAAGCAATTCTAATGGGTAGCCAGAATTGACAATAATCAGGCTAGATACTCCTAAGGGAGTGGTCTTAAAATGTAGTCTCTGAACCAGTAGTATTTGCCAGGACTTGTTAGAAATGTGAATTTCCAAACCCTACCCCACATCACCCCTATCAGAATATCTAGAAGATGCCCTCAGAAAACTATGCTTTAATAAGCTCTCTGGGCAATTCTGGTGCACACTGAAGTGTTAGAACTACCATGCATCCAATCACTATCTTAAAATCCCCCCAGATCTGAATTTCAAAATAGATTTCCAGAAAGATAGAGCAGATGTGCTTTCTTCTATTCCTCCTACAAAACAGCTAAAACCTCTGGACATGTTTTATAAAAACAAACCCAAGAAGTTGTTCAGTTGCTCAGTTGTGTCCAACTCTTTGTGACCCCATGAACTCCAGCACACCAGGCTTCCCTCTCCCAGAGTTTACTCAAGCTTATGTCCATTGAGTTGATGATGCCATCCAACCATCTCATCCTCTGTCACCCACTTCTCCTCCTGCCCTCAATCTTCCCCAGCATCACGGCCTTTTCCAGTGAGCCAGCACTTTGCATCAGGTGGCCAAAGTTTTGGAGCTTCAACATCTGTCCTTCCAATGAATATTCAAGGTTGATTTCCTTTAAGATTGACTGGTTTGATCTCCTAGCAATCCAAGGGACTCTCAAAAGTCTTCTCCAGCATATTCTGTAAGCATCAGTTCTTTGGCACTCAGCCCTCTTTATGGTCCAACTCTCACATATGTTCATGACTACTGGAAAAAACCATAACTTTGACTCTATGGACTAAGAAAGTGGAGAGATAAATTAGGAGTTTGGGATTAACAGCACACTCTGCTATATATAAAATATATAACCTCCAAGATATGCAGATGACACCACCCTTATGGCAGAAAGTGAAGAGGAACTAAAGAGCCTCTTGATGAAAGTGAAAGAGGAGAGTGAAAAAGTTGGCTTAAATCTCAACATTCAGAAAACGAAGATCATGGCATCCTGTCCCATCACTTCATGGGAAATAGATGGGGAAACAGTGGAAACAGTGTCAGACTTTATTTTTCTGGGCTCCAAAATCACTGCAGATGGTGATTGCAGCCATGAAATTAAAAGACGCTTACTCCTTGGAAGAAAAGTTATGACCAACCTAGATAGCATATTCAAAAGCAGAGATATTACTTTGCCAACTAAGGTCTGTCTAGTCAAGGCTATGGTTTTTCCAGTAGTCATGTATGGATGTGAGAGTTGGACTGTAAAGAAGGCTGAGTGCCAAAGAANCATGAAATTAAAAGGCGCTTACTCCTTGGAAGAAAAGTTATGACCAACCTAGATAGCATATTCAAAAGCAGAGACATTACTTTGCCGACTAAGGTCCGTCTAGTCAAGGCTATGGTTTTTTCTGTGGTCATGTATGGATGTGAGAGTTGGACTGTGAAGAAGGTTGAGTGCCGAAAAATTGATGCTTTTGAACTGTGGTGTTGGAGAAGACTCTTGAGAGTCTCTTGGACTGCAAGGAGATCCAACCAGTCCATTCTGAAGGAGATCAGCCCTGGGATTTCTTTGGAAGGAATGATACTAAAGCTGAAACTCCAGTACTTTGGCCACCTCATCATGCGAAGAGTTGACTCATTGGAAAAGACTCTGATGCTGTGAGGGATTGGGGGCAGGAGGAGAAGGGGACGACAGAGGATGAGGTGGCTGGATGGCATCACTGACTTGATGGATGTGAGTCTGAGTGAACTCTGGGAGTTGGTAATGGATAGGGAGGCCTGGCATGCTGCAATTCATGGGGTCGCAAAGAGTCGAACACGACTGAGCGACTGAACTGAACTGAACTTAGTTCTGGAAAAGAGCTCAAATATATTGTTCTGTGTATCCCTTGAGGTAGAACCAGGACCCTGCCCCAAGACTGCACTACTGCTTCTTGTCTGCTCCTCCCTTTTTTCCACATTCCCTCCCTTTCCTGATTTACAGTTGTCTGAAAGGCCCAGCAGGCTTTGTGAGGTTTCTCTAGGGGCTGTGATCAAGCTTTGGGGGAGCTAATGAGCTTTCTGTCACTGGAGAAGTGCAAGTAGAGTGTGGCCCATTAGCAGAGTTGTGATGGTTTTCTGAAGGCCCCCAAGAAGGATCTCGGGTGCTGGGACCAGACTCTTCTCTGGGAGCATGCCAGGAAGGGTATCTCTTCCCCAAATCCAGCTGACCTGTCTGAAGAAAAGCTGGGGGCTAGAGGGATGGACGTTGCCTGGATATCCCACTCTCAGGACAGGCTTCTCCTCTGGGCATCAGCAGTTGGTCTTCAGCTTCCTCTCCCAGCTCTGCTTTTGCCCAGCTCCTGTCACCTGATTCAACTCACTCTCACAGCCAGATGAAAGCAGGACTGACATCCAAAGGCCACCTGTGTTCAGTGCTGCTTGAATTCAGGTGAGTGATGGCTTCCCTTCTCAAGACCCAGACCTGTTGCTCAGGTGGAGTGTCTAGGGATGGACCAAGAGACCTTGCCCCTCCCTTGCCTCTCCCCTGCTGCTCCCAAATTGGCATCTTTTACTGCTTCACAGCCAGGCTCAGGAAGGGTGAGGCTGTGTCTTGGATGGGCACTGATAGGGAATGGGGTTCAGTGACACTGCACGGGGGAAGTGCTGGGTGCCAGAAGGGATCTTCCTGAGCCCTGAGAGCCTATAAGTGGTCCTGCTTGGGTGTGACATGCAGGGGCCCATTCAGATGAGATGAAAATCAACCCTGCAGTGCCCAGCCAGTCCCAGGGCCTCTCTTCCCCTTCCTCCTGGCTGACCATCACAGGGAAGCCAAGCTGGAGCTGAGCCATCACCAAAGGGGCTGGGAGCTGGGTCAGGGTCCTGCCCTCAGCTTCACCCCAGGAGAAGTTCCTTCCCGCTTGCAGCCTCAAGTTTCCCCACTTGAATTATCGCTAAGAGCTTGTTTCAAGTGAATTGATGTCTAGGGAAGCGGGAGGTCTTGGAGGCCAGAGAAAGTTAAAAGCAGTCTTGCCCTCAGGGCCTACCATCCCAGCAATGTGACCAGTCAGCCTCCGGCTCAAGGGTGACAGCTGATGGGCCTGAGGGTGGTCATGAGGGTGGGACGGCTTGTGCCAGTGATGTACAAAGGTCAGGATGGTGGGAGCCATATACTCCAAGTGTAGGCAATGCGAGGGGTGTGTGTAGAGAATTTTAAAACAGTAACAGAATAAAGTCTATCTGCCTTTTATTCTTTTTTTTCTTTCTGCCTTTTATTCTTGCCATGTGCTAGCAGTTCCAAACTCTGTCAGTGATAAAATACTTCACTCTGAAAGTCTTTTATTGAAGTTTTAAATAATTGTTTCAGTTACTGTTGAATTTTTTGTAATAAGTAAAATAAGCTTCAAATTAGTACCTTTTACTGCATATTCGTTAATAAGTGTTTAGTTCTACTGAACAAAATTCTTGGACTTCTCCTTGGCTTAAAGCTCAACATTCAGAAAACAAAGATCATAACATCCGGTCCCATCACTTCATGGCAAGTAGATGGAGAAACAGTGGAAAGAGTGGCTGACTATTTTGGGGGGCTCCAAAATCACTGCAGATGGTGACTGCAGCCATGAAATTAAAAGATGCTTACTCCTTGGAAGAAAAGTTATGACCAACCTAGACAGCATATTAAAAAGCAGAGACATTACTTTGCCAACAAAGGTCTAGTCAGGGCTATGGTTTTTCAAGTAGTCTGTATGGATGTGAGAGTTGGGCTATAAAGAAAGCTGAGTGCAGAAGAATTGATGTTTTTGAACTATAATGTTGAGGAAGACTCTTGAGAGTCCCTTGGACTGCAAGGAGATCCAACCAGTCTCTCCTAAAGGAAATCAGTCCTGAATGTTCACTGGAAGGACTGATGTTGAAGCTGAAACTCCAGTACTTTGGCCACCTGATGCGAAGAGCTGACTCATTAGAAAAGACTCCGATGCTGGGAAAGATTGAAGGCAGGAGAAAAGGGGACGATAGAGGATGAGATGGTTGGATGGCATCAGTGACTCAATTAACATGAGTTTGAGTAAACTCCAGGAGCTGGTGATGGACAGGAAAGCCTGGTGTGCTGCAGTCCATGGGGTTGCAGTCAGTCAGACACAACTGAGTGACTGAACTGAACTGAACTGCGGCTCAGTTGGTAAAAGAACCTGCCTGCAACGCGGGAGACCTGGGTTCGATCCCTGGGTTGGAAAGATCCCCTGAAGAAGGGAAAGGCTACCCACTCCAGTATTCTGGCCTGGAGAATTCCATGGACTCTATAGTCCACTGGGTCGTAAAGAGTAGGACACGACTGAGCAACTCTCACTTTCACTCAGATAATTCCGTTACACACACCCGGCAAGCTTCCAGCATGGTTTCCTTTGTCATTCCTAACTGGTTCGCCTCATCGCTAGTCCTGATGGCACATAATCCTGTGTTTAAACAGTGGTTTCTGAATCAGCAGGGCTTCCCTGGTAGCTCAGACCATATAGAATCTGCCTGCAATGCAGGAGACCAGGTTCAATGCTTGGAGTGGGAATATCCCCTGGAGAAGGGAATGGCAACCCACTCCAGTATTCTTGCTTGGAGAATCCCATGGACAGAGGAGCCTGGTTGGTTACAGGTCATGGGGTTGCAAAGAGTCGGACACAATTGAAGTGACTTAGCATGCTCGTACACATAAGGTGTAATATTTTTGTTTAATAAATGCAAATGTTTTGTTTGATAAATGCATTCATTTCATTCATGATCCTTTCCGTGTAATCACAGAGAGGAGGGAAGTGTTAAAGAATGGTCCACCATGAGTCAAATGTGCTTAGTACATCACTGGTTTGTGCAGCTCTGAGGAGGGGGACCCAGCCAGTTTTCTATCCTGGGGACCTTGACCTCATAGGGAAGGCAGGGAAGGGGGTCAGCCTCGCTGGTAGAGAAATGGCCTGGGGACTTTTGCAGCCAGCAGCAGGTCCTCCTCCCCCATCTCAGTGTTATTCACCATTGGATGAAGTTCCCTAGTGTAGCCTGCAGCCACTCCATTGCCCCAGGTGGGAGAGGCGTGGACTGCAGCTTAGTCCTGAGCAAGCTCTGATAAGGAGCAGAAGCCCCAATCTCAGCCTGGAAGAACAATCTGGAAGTTGTCTAGAAAACTGACAGGTGCCCTCCAGCCTGGGCTTACATCTCCTATCTCTGTAATAAGCGAAGGGGTACCAAATCTACCACTGTGTCCTAAGAATTATTTTGAGCTGAAAATATTTGAGAAACAACAGATGCAGGAAGAAGCCTTTCTCTGAACTTTCCCTTATCTGCCTAAAAGCAGAGCCTCCCAAAAGAATTCCAGTGTCATAAATTCCCTCCTGGGAGTTTCACAAGCAGAGAAGATGGACTCCAGTCACCTGAGACAGGGACCAGAATTCACCTAAACAGATCTTATCACAATACTCTCACTTCTCCCATCCATTCTCCTAAGAGCCCATTTATCTTTCCTAAAAGCTGTTTGTTTTCCCCTAACTGCTCTTTCTCCTCTTCCCCTGTTAAGATGGTATATGATATCTGATAACGGGTTAATATCCAAAGAACTCATACAACTCAATTGCAAAAAAGAAAAAAAAAAAGATCTAATTTAAAAATGGACAGAAGAACTGAGTAGACATTTTCCCAAAGGAGACATACAGATGGCCAAAAGGTACACAAGAAGGTGCTTAGACATCACTGATCTTCAGGGAAATGCAAGTACGATACCACTTCACACTCATTAGAACTGCAGTCATGGTACAAATGACTGATGCATGTTGATGAATGTCAGAAATAGATGCAATATTGTAAAACCATTATCCTTTTATTAAAAATAAATAATTTTTAAATAAAAGAAATATCAAGTGTTGGTGAGGATATGGAGGAAAGGGAATTCTCTACACTGTCCTTGGGAATGTACATTGGTGCTGTCATAATGGAAAACAGTCTATAGGATCCTCACCAAGTTAAAAACAGAACTACCATATGATCCAGCAATTCCACATCTTGGCAAAGGAAATGAAAGTGAGAACTTGAACAGACAGCTATAGCCCTAGGTTTCCTGCCGTGTTATATACAATAGCCCAGATATGATAATAACCTAAGTGTCTGTCAACGGATGAATGGATAAAGATGTGGTATATGTAAACACACTATGGAATATTATTTAGCTATGAGACAGAAGAAAATCCTGCCATTTGTGACAGCAAGGATAGACCCTGAAGATTGTGCTAAATAAGATAACAAAAGAAAAATACAATATGATATCACTTAAGTGTGGAATCTAAAGTTGAACTCCTAGAAACAGAGTAGAGTGGTGGTTGCTAGGGTTTGGGGCAGCAGGGTGGAGTGGTGGTGGAATCAGCAGATGATAGTCAAAGAGTACAAACTTTCGTGCATAAGATGAATAAATACTGGGGACCTAATGTATAGTATGATGATTATAGTTAATAATGCTGTGTTATATACTTGCAAAGAATGTTCAAACTACTATACAGTTACATTCATTTCATATGCTAGCAAGGTAATGCTCAAAATCCTTCAAGACAGCCTTCAAAAGTAAGTGAACTGAGAACTTCCAGATGTACAAGCTGGATTTAGAAAAGGCAGAGGAACCAGAGATCAAATTACCAACATCCATTGGATGATAGAAAAATCAACGATTGTGTGTGTGTTAGTTGCTCAGTCGTGTCCGACTCTGCAACCCCACGGACTGTAGCCTACCAGGCTTCTCTGTCTGTGGAATTCTCCAGGCAAGAATACTGGAGTGGATTGCCATTCCTTCTCCAGAGGAACTTCCCAACCCAGGAATCGAACCCTGGTCTCCTGCATGGCAAGCAGATTCTTTACCATTTGAGCTACAGGGAAGTCTCAGAAAAATCAAGAGAATTCCAAAAAAGATCTACTTCTGCTTAATTGACTGCGCTAAAGCCTTTGACTGTGTGGATCACAACAAACTGTGGAAAATTCTTAAAGAGATGGGAATACCAGACCACCTTACCTGCCTCCTGAGAATTCTGTATGCAGATCAAGAAGCAACAATTAGAACCGGACATGGAACAAAGGACTGGTTCCAAATTGGGAAAGGAGTACATCAAGGCTGTATATTGTCACTTCCCTTATTTAACTTCTATGCAGAGTACATCATATGAAATGCTGAACCAGATGAAGCACAAGCTGGAATCAAGATTGCCAGGAGAAATATCAATAATCTCAGATATGCAGATGACTCCACCCTTATGGCAGAAAATGAAGAGGAACTAAAGAGACTCTTGATGAAAGTGAAAAGAGTAGAGTGAAAAAACTGGCTTAAAACTCAACATTCAGAAAACTAAGATTGTGGCATCTGGTCCCATCACTTCATGGCAAACAGATGGGGAAACAATGGAAACAGTGACAGACTTATTTTCTTGGGCTCCAAAATCACTGCAGATGGTGGTGATTGCAGCCATGAAATTAAAAGACACTTGCTCCTTGGAAGAAAAACTATGACAAACCTAGACAGCATGTTAAAAGCAGAGACATTTCTTTGTCAACAAAGGTCCCTATAGTCAAAGCTATGATTTTTCCAATAGTTATGTATGAATGTGAGAGTTGGACCATAAAGAAGACTGAGCACCAAAGAACTGATACTTTTGAACTGTGGTGTTGGAGAAAACTCCTGAGAGTCCCTTGGAGAGCAAGGAGATCAAACCAGTCAACCCTAAAGGAAATCAGTCCTGACTATTCATTGGAAGGACTAATGCTGAAGCTGAGGCTCCAATACTTTGGCCACCTGCTGCGAAGAACTGACTCATTGGAAAGAACCTGGTGCTGGGAAAGACTGAAGGCAGGAGGAGAAGGGGAAGACAGAGGATGAGATGGTTGGATGGCATCACTAACTCAATGGACATGAATTTGAGCAAGCTCTGGGAGTTGATGATGGACAAGGAAGCCTGGCATGCTGCAGTCCATGGGATTGCAAAGAGTTGGACATGACTGAGTGACTGAACTGACTGAAGATGTGTTATCTAATTTAATCCTCCCAATAACTTTTTCTATATGTATACTTTTTTATACTGCATCTATACTGCAGTATATATGACTGCAAGAATTATGACTCCCAAGTCCCAGAGAGATGGTGACCACAACATCTTATCAGCATCAATATATGAAGGTTGCCTAATTTGCATATCTATCAGACCTACAGCCAAATGTGATGGGGTTGCAGAAGCAGCACTGATGCACTCATCCTGTCATGTTGTAGTTGTTGTTGTTGTTGTTCAGTCGCCCAGTTGTGTCTGAATCTTGGCAACCACATGACCTGCAGCCTGCCAGGCCTCCCTGTCCCTCAGCATCTCCTGGAGTTTGCCCAAGTTCATGTCCATTGCATTGGTGATGCTATCCAGGCATCTCATGCTCTGATACCCTCTTCTCCTTCTGCCCTTGATCTCTCCCAGCATCAGGGACTTTTCCAAAGAGTCATCTGTTTGCATCACATGACCAGAATACTGGAGCAGCAGCAGTCCTCTCAGGGAACATTCAAGTTTGATCTCCCTTAAGATTGACTGGCTTGATCTCCTTGCTATCCAAGGGACTTTCAGGAGTCTTCTCCAGCACCACAGGTCAAAGGCATCAGTTCTTTGGCATTCTGCCTTCTTTATGGTCCAGCTATCCGGTCAAGAGCCACACCTAAAAATTTAGTTAATTTGCATGTAGCCAATCATAGTGAAGAAATGAATGGCAATGCCCTTACGGGAACTGTGGTATGATGTACTTCATATAGTATTTATACTACAGTATATATTTTACATGTGAAATAATATTTTACATATAATGCACATAAACATATCTCTAAATTATATGCTTATTATTTAAATATAATTATAGACACCTATGTTTATATAAATTTAAATATATCTACATATTAATTTAGGGCTTCCCTGGTGGCTCAGAGGGTAAAGTGTCTGCCTGCAATGCAGGAGACCTGGGTTCGATCCCTCAGTTGGGAAGATTCCCTGGAGAAGGACATGGCAACCCCCTCTAGTACTCTTGCCTGGAAAATTCCATGAATGGAGAAGCCTGGTAGGGTACAGTCCATGGGATCGCAAAGGGTCTAACACACCTGAGCAACTTCACAGGGATGCTGTAATTGCATTAAAAGAACCTAAAGCTTCCACTGTGCTATTGATGTGCTGTGATTTGGAGGTTTGGATATATGAATTTTTTCTTGTCATAGAGCTTCTAAGGGGTTTCCCAGGTGGCACTAGTGGTAAAGAATCCTCCTGCCAATGCAGGAGATGTAAAAGACTTGGGTTTGATCCCTGGGTCCAATCCCTAGGTCAGGAAGATCCCCTGGAGTAAGAAATGGCAACGTAATCCAGTATTCTTGCCTGGGAAATTCCATGGACAGCAGAGCCTGGCAGGCTAGAGTCCGTGGGGCCTCAAAGAGTTGGACACAACTTCATGACAAACCCTTGGAATTTCCCAAGTGATAGCAGTGCCTTTTATTATTTGTAACAAGCTCCTTTGATTATACCTGAATTCATGTTAATGCGGTGGCTTTCTGGTTGCCAGAAAGGCCAAATATGTGATGAGGGGGTGGGAATTTTCCACTCCACCCACCTCATTCAGACCTCCAGGAAGGGGAAGGGGCCCTGGAAATCGGATTATACAGACTCTTACCCAGCGAGGTTCAGAGACCTTCCAAGGTGCTGGTAGGGTGTCACACCTGGAGGTGGGCTTGGAAGCACCTATCTCATCCTCCGTGTCTTGCTCTATACGTCTCTTCCCTCTGGTTGTTTGTTTGAGCCAGTAAAATAAACCTTAGTTCTCTGAGTCATTCTAGCTAATTATTGATCTTGGGATGGGGAGTTGTGGGAACCCAAGAATTTGTTGTCAGCCCAGCAGAAGTATGTATGCCCCAGGCACCCCATTTGCAACTGGCATCTGAAATAGGGTCAATATTATGGGACTGAGCCCTTCAACTTGTAGGATGTGACACTCACCCCAGGTAGATAGTGTAAGAGTTGAATTGAGTTGTTGGGCACCCAGGTAGTGTTAGAGAATTTGTTGTTAATGTGGGGAAAATCTCCACAAAGGAACCAGTTACAAAAAGAGAGTTCCCCACTGCAGAGTATAAAGACCCAGAACTTTCTTACCACTATCCTCTATTTATCAGTAATATGCAAAAAAAAAAAAAAAGTTTGAAATAAAAGGCAAATCTCTGGCAGGAGGCTCTGTGTATTACTATGAAGAGCTTCACAGGAGATCCAGTGCAGAATGGCATTCTAGACCCTCACCATTGTTGGTGAGAGAGACAGCATCTATACCAGCAAATTGATCACCACTGGCATCCACCTGGAGCTTAAGGCACCATGGTTCTTTTGCTCCAAAGGAATGTGTATGTGTACAGTACGTATTAATAGAGACCTTTATCTGAAAAGATGGAATATTTCTATATGGAGTTCTTTTATGTTGAATAACCCTATAATATAACTCCTATAACACACTCAGTGGTGTCTGACTCTTTGCGACCCCATGGACTGTAGACCACCAGGCTCCTCTGTCTATGGGATTTTCCCAGGCAAGAACACTAGAATGGGTTACCATTTCCTCCTCCAAGGGATCTTCCTGCCCCAGGGATCAAACCTGGGTCTCCTGCATTGCAGGCAGATTCCTTACCATCTGAACTAAACCAATAAAGAATCCTTTTATCTGAAAAGATGGAATAGTTCTATATGCAGAATCTTTGATGTTGCATAATCCTATAACAAATACGAAGAATTTGGAAATGCTGTCCATCTTATCGTGGATTCTCTGAAAAAACAGAGCTTAATGCAAGGATTAAGGTGTTAATTGGGGAGGTGCAAGCCCATGGTAGCAAGAGACAGAAAAGATAAGTAAGGCTGGGAAAGGTGGAATAAAGAAGTTTTGGGTTACAAAATTACTTTGAAGCCAGTGGAATTAATGTAATACATTCACTGAAGATGGACACAGTTTCATCCCGTGTCCATCATGAAAACAGAGGGACATCCCATCATGTCCATGGGATGGAGCTGGTTGATGGTGACCTTTCCCCGACAGGCCTCCTTACTGCATTTCTGAGTGTTTCTTAGAGGAGAAGGGCTGCCAGGGGCCCAGCACAGCTTACTCACACCTCTACCTTCCGCTGCCTGTGGCCACACTCCAGAGAGCCCAGCCAAGGCCCAATAGTTGAATTCACATCACCCAGTACCACTATGGTGCACCAGGAACCCAGAAGTGAATCAGACCTTGTCTTTACTATTTGATTGCTAATAATAATAGCCACCCCTATTGCCATTGATTACTATAGTACCAGTTTTGTGTCTGGCATATAAACATAAACACACACACATTACACATGGATCTTGTTTAATTCTGACCGCAACCTTGAAGAAGATATACATCACTTTTCCATTTTGCAGATGGAGAAACTGAGGCTCAGATATGTTCTAGACCTTGCCCAAAAGCACCAAAGGGTTAAGAGGGGCCTGGGTTAGGCTCAAAACACAGTTTGAATTTGAGGAGGTCAATCGAAGAACATGCTAGAGGGACAGTCTTTGTTCCTTAATCACCAGGTTTTCTCAATACGCTGTATGACCAATGCACCGCAATGCACTTCAGGCTAAGGTTTCTGTGCGGCTCCCTGTCTGGCTACTTGTGTGTCCAGATGAGGGCTCACACGGAGCAGCGAAGCCCTCTTCCCCTTCCTCAGTGCAGCATGGCCTGAGAGCTCATTGGCTGGGCCTGGACCCCCAGAGATGGGGTATCGCTTGCACAGAGCTGTGGGGTCCTCTCGTCCTTTGCCCTCACTTTCCGGCCCTCTTCTCTGGTGAGGTGACCCTCCAGCATGCCTGAGCATCTGGCCACTCCTGAGAAATGAAACCCCACCACCCTGGTCTGAGGTTGCTGTGGTGTGGTGTGAAAAGTGTCCCTTCGAAATTCTCATCATCAGGAAGTAGATGCCTTGGCTACCACAGTCACTCCCTTTAAGGGAACAAGCAACCATTCTCGACAAGCTGAAATATTTTTTCAAGCTAAGAAGCTGCTGCTCTAAAGTTGCTAAAACTGAGTCAATATTTGGCTTCAATCCCCAGGACAAATAACAGTATAGAGAAAACTTTTAGAGTTGCGGGTGCTCTATAGACAAATGAATCCAGCCAATTGTATGTCTTGCACATGGGCAATGAATTGGATGTTTGAAGGTGTTATCTTTCATTTGTTTCTTTCTTTCTTTTTTTTTTTTTTTTTTCTCACAGCTAGGCTTGTGAGATTTTAGTTCCCTGACCAGAGGTTGAAGCCTGGGACACCGCAATGAAAACACTGAGTCCTAACTATTGAACCACCAGAGAATTCCCCTCTTTCACTTGCTTGGAAGCAAAAGAAGCATTTTAAATACTCATATATATAGCTATTTACTTATTTGGCTGCCATAGGTCTTAGTTGCAGCATGTGGGAGCTTTGATCTGATTGGCAACATATGCTCTCTTAGTGTGGCGTGTGGGATCTGGTTCCATGACCAGGGATCAAACCCTGCTCTGGGGCCTCCCTGGTGGCTCAGTGGTAAAGAATCCAGCTGCCAATGTGGGAGACACGGGTTCGAACCCTGATCCAGGAAGATCCCACATGCTGCAGAACAACTCAGCCCGTGCACTACCACTTCTGAGCCTGTGCTCTCGATCCCCAGAGGCATAGCTAGCACGTGAGTCCATGTGCCACAACTACTGAAGTCCACGCACCCTAGAGCCTGTGCTCAGCAACAAGAGAAGCCACTGCAATGAGGAGTCCAAGCACCACCATAGAGAGTAGCCTCTGCTCACCACAACTAGAGAAAAGCCCTCGCAGCAAAGGAGATCCAGCGCAGCTAAAAACAAACAAATAAACTTAAAACAAACAAACAAACCAACCCTCATTGGAGCACAGAGTCTTAGCCACTGGACCACAGGAAGTCCCCAAAAGATGAATTTTTATAAAGTACAAAAAAGGGAAAAGTGGCACTATGCAAATATGAGACTTGCAAATCCTTGATGATAAATGTTCCATAACAGGCTGTATTTTTGCTGTTGTTGAACACGTTTTTGCCAAATTTGCAACGCCCTGTGAATGCTTTCCGTGAAACAGGAGAGATTTCTCTCTGAGTAGGGAGGCCTTGTGGGTCTCCTTGGCCTCTCTTTGGTCCAGGATCTGCAGGTATCTCAGACTTGAGCCTGTCGGGCTGTCCCTCTCTCAGGTGGATGACACACACAGTTAGAGCTGGCTTCATGGGTCTGAGGCCAGAGCAGGCCTCAGGACCCTGCACTCAGAAGGGCACCAAATTTGGTTTAATGCACTGGAATTGATCAGCATCTTGAAATTCTTCATAATTTTATCTTTG
Organism: Aepyceros melampus; assembly: GCA_006408695.1. Lineage (NCBI taxonomy): Eukaryota > Metazoa > Chordata > Mammalia > Artiodactyla > Bovidae > Aepyceros > Aepyceros melampus. The sequence goes on along the minus strand of SJXQ01001409.1, from coordinate 278,186 downwards.
AATTTGTGTCTTGTAAGGAAAGTCCAGTGGGGTAATGGGGCCAGTGCCATGTACTTGGGGCCTCCTGCTCACACATGGTCTTGCATCCTGCCACCTTCCTGTCTCTTTGGAATGTGTTTTCATCCTCTGGTACATCTGGCTTCACCTGGCCTTCTCCCCACCCTGCTACCACTGGCCATCCTTCTCTAGACAGGCAGCAATGTGGTGTGTTCAGCAGGGTGACCTGGCCAGGGCAAGCCTTTTTCCCACTCCCATACACGTGCTGAGCATATCCTGGATTGGAGGTTTGGGACATGGATGGGACTGTAGTCCTGTGGAAAGGTTAGATGCCTGACTTGACTCCCTGGAGCCTCTACCTGGTGGCTGACAGGAGGAGTAACCTGGTCATCAGGGGATCCCAGATGGGTGTACCAAGTCTTGAGACTTGCCTATCCTACTGCTCATTTGTGAGGGGTCTGCACATCTCCTGTGAGTATCCATATGCTGGAAGGAGTGTGACATTAATTAAATAAAAGGAGCATAGGATGGATTGAGAGAGAAATCGCAGAAAGAAGGAAATGCTTTAGCTTTTCCTCTGCTTTCTGAGCAAAGGACCCTGCCATTTCATTTTGCACTGAGCCTGGTGGATTACATAGCCAATCGTGTATGCAGGGTTGTGCTGGAGCCAGCTCTCACTGGCTGCCCACTCCACATCCAGTGATGTCATGTTAGAAACTTGAAAGGGCCCTGGTGATAATATTAACAAGACAGAAATCAGGCAAATGCTGCAAACCAGGACTGTTTTTTTTTTTTTTTTAGAACTGGTTGTTAAACATTTACCAGTACACCATTGCACAGAGCACTCAATAACGCTAGAAACTTCTTCCTCTTGTTATTTTTATCGGCTATGCTGGGCAGGCCCAAACTTCTAGGGGGACAGTGGAGAACCACGGAAGAAAAGCTAGGGGCAAAAAAAAAAAAACAGCTTACTAAGTGCCCAGACCATTTCACCACCATTTCCCGGATGAAGAGACAAGACTACACAGCAGGACAGCTACTGAGCTCACATTGGCCCCAGGCCCTAGCTCTTAGGAGAGGTTCTTTAGAGCCACATGTCCCTTGTGTTCAGCACAGGGTTCTGAATTTCAAGAATAAACTGAGATGAGGGGCTCAGGAGGAAAGGCAAGAGGGCAGTTGGAGAAGGACCCATAAGTCTCAAACCCTACACTTTTGTCCTTTTCCAGGATCCTCACAGCCTGAGGCAGAGGCCTAGATGAACGGGCAGCAGGACAGAATGTTCCAGCAGCCACTGACTAGATCAGAGGCACAAATATTTGCTAAGCCCAGAGGCCTCCCAGACACACTGGCAGGGTTCAGGGAAGCAGGTACATGGAGGCTCTTCTGGAGCCAGGGAATCCAGGAGAGGGAGAAGAACCTGAGAGGTCCTCACTGATCCCATTTGCATCATCACGCTTATATTTGAGTCCCTTACTTCCTCAAGAATGTCAAGCCCAACCACAAAGCACCTTCTTATCCGTGAGCAGAACAGGGAGATGACCCTCACTTTACAGATGAGAAAACTGAGACCCACTAAGGGAAGAAACATGCTCAAGGGCTCGGAAATGGGGGAGCTTAAAGTGGAGGTAGGATGGGAAAGCTCGCCCCCAATACCAACTGTCTCCTGCATCTGGTCTACTGCCCTCCTACTCAAGAAGTGCCCTTGAACTTCACTGGCCTGGAGTATTGTTTCCTAATCTCTCATATCTGGCCAGAGCTCCTGTACCCTTGCTTCTTACAGCTCCCAAGGGCTACTGTCTCCCCTGGGGAACCTCACCTCTCTTCTTACCTCCCAGGTCAGGGAGCCCTTCCTGCCTTACACCCTCAGCAAATCTTGACCCTCTTGCCCTACCTAGCTTGGACGTGGCCTCCAGTCCAGAAAGCCCTCTAGGAATGCTTGCTGCTCACAGAGCCCTTGCCCTCTCAGGAGAGAAAGCATGAGGGATCTGAGTCCTTCTCATTAGTGGGAGTAAAACAGGAGCTTGGGGCCTACTTGCAACTCTGTTACCAACTCATAGGGTGATCTGGGGCTACCCTGTTCTCTCTGAGCCTCCTTTGCCTCATCTGGACTCAGCTTGCCTGCCTCACCAGGGCGCTGAGACTCTGGGTGGGAAAACCTTGACTGGGCACAGGTCACAGCTGCTAGAGCTCTTGTTGGCATCAGCACTGTCCAAACCTTGGGCTCCATCCAGACCCACTGTCATCCAACCATACAGTGTATCGCCTTCTGCTGCTCCTCCAAGGGTAGGAGGCCTGAGCCTAGCCTGAGACCTCAGCTAGGGTGGGTGCTGGGCACACAGGCACTCTTGCTCTCCTCCACTGGCCCCAGTGAACCAGGCCCAGGGATGGAGCTGGCAGGGGCTGCAGATAGAGAAGTTGGAGGCCACCTTGTGTCTCAGACCCCAACAGCTCTGCCCTTCAATCCTCCGGGGTATTAATGACTTTTCCCAATCAAGAGCAAACTCTGTCTCCATGGCAGCAAGACTAGTAAGGACCTCTGGGAAATACTAGAAGTTTTTTCCCCCTGGAGGCCAATTTTGGAAGGTCCAGATAAGTGCTCCCCATATGCCTAGAATCAGAGACTGTCATGGCAATGCATTGTATAGAAGCCTGCTTCCCATAGTACAGATGAGAAAACCGACACCTAGACAGATTCAGGGACTTGATACCACTGCAGGTAGCGGAAGCTCCAAAACTTTGGCCACCTGATGCGAAGAACTGACTCATTGGAAAAGACCCTCATGCTGCGAAAGACTGAAGGTGGGAGGTGAAGAGGGTGACAGAGGATGAGATGGTTGGATGGTATCACCTACTCAATGGACGAGTTTGAGGAAGCTCTGGGAGATGGCGAAGGACAGGGAAGCCTGGCGTGCTGCAGTCCATGGGGTAGCAGAGTCGGACACTGAGCGACTTAACAACCACCACCACTGCAGGGGAGATGCTAGTACGTTCAGAAAGGCGGGACCTCGCCTTGAAGGTGCAAGCTCCAGCTTTTTACTTAGTTTTAACGCGAAGAGTTGACTCATTGGGAAAGACTTTGATGCTGGGAGGGATTGTGGGCAGGAGAAGGGGACGACCGAGGATGAGATGGCTGGATGGCATCACTGACTCGATGGACGCGAATCTGAGTGAACTCTGGGAGTTGGTGATGGACAGGGAGGCCTGGCGTGCTGCGATTCACGGGGTCGCAAAGAGTCGGACACGACCGAGCGACTGAACTGAAAACGCTATTCTGAGTTGCTTTAGGGGCTCAGCTGCTCATAGTCACCCCTGGGCACCGCTTTAGGTCTTCAAACATCTAGGACTGAAACAAGACCAACCCACTGGAGCTGCTTCGAGGCTCTGGACTCTTGGGATCCCACGGAGGACAGAGTCGCGCGCTCTCAGCGACCAGTCTCGGGGCTCCGGGGGGGCGGGGCGCACCGGGGGCGGGGCCCAGGCGCCTATGACTCCGCCCCCCGTAAACTCCGACTCGGTAAACAAGCCGCGGCGGTGCCTGGCGCTTCTCGTGCAAACCCGGCGCCGAGTTACATCACGGTCCCCTGGAGTTGCAAGTTCCGGCCGCCTGGTCCCCGCGGCCCTCGCCCGCCCGCCGCCTGTGTCCGAGGAGCGGAGAGTCGGCGAGGCGTCTCCCTCCCCAGGCTCCTCAGAGCAGGAAGGCCTCCAGGTTTTCTCGGGCGGCCCCTGGGACTTCGTGGAAACCGATTCAGCTGGAGGAAAGGGGCTACGGCGTGGCCGCACAGGAACTGTACCTCAGTTTCCCCACCTGTGAAACCAGGGGGCTGCGTGAGGGTTCTGTGCCATCCCACTAGGGGCAGGAGAGGTGCGCCCTGAGCCCAGGGCGAGGGGCTGACCCCCGAAAGAAATGGCTGCGGCCAGAGCCGGGCTTTCTCCTTGAGCGGTGTAGCTCGCAAAAAGCCAGGTGTCCCAGAACGCAGACCCTCCCCTCTGAGGGGCCTGGACGACCGTGAGTCACACAGAACGAAAAGATGACTTTGTAGTATCCTAGTATCTCCCCTCTCCCGATTTGCGGCGGGACAGCGACCCTCTGGGTAGAAGGAAAACCTGTCCGCCACCCCACAGCGGGTTTGCGCTCTGAAAAAGGTGTTTTGGCGCAATATCCACAGCCTGCACATCGGAGCCTGAGTTGAGCCTCAGGCGCCCGAGGAGGCAGAGGGCCCCTGCCTCTGGCCGGCACTAGATGGGCCAGAACAGGCCTGGGGGGCTGCAGAAGGGACGCTGGCCCCATCGAGCCGGGTCCGGGGACACCACGGTTTGGTGATTGTGCACCTGCGCTCTCCAGTAAGGTGACCACTAGCCACTTGTGGCTGTTGAACACTTGAAATATAGTGTGGGGACCCACTTGGAACCACAGAGTTGGCATGAAGATCCTTTTAAGCTGAGGATATTTGAGATTCAACAGATGCAGGAAAATAGTCTCCTGGGAGCTTCCCTTATCTGACGAAAAGCAGCAGCTTCTGGGAAATGAGGCTACCATAAATCCCCTCTCCAGGGGAGTTTCACGGCCCTAAAGAAGACAAGAGACCATTCATACTTGTATAGACAATTATTACCACAAACTTTCTTACAATGGTTCGCCTAAAAACCCATTTATCATTCCTGAAGAAGTCTATTTTTTTTTCCTCATAGAAGCCATTATTTCCCCTCGACTTTTTCCTCAGTTAGGTTTGTAAACCTTTAATCATTTAATGAGCCAGCTACTTCCTTTGTTGGCTCCCGAATGCATATGAAATACACTTTTTTTTTCTGTTAATCTGTCCTTTGTCAATTTAATTCTCTGGCCTCTGCAACTGAACCTGGAAGGGCAGAGGAAACTTTCTTTCCTCCCGTGCAGGGGCTAGTTGGCATGAATATGTGCAAGAGTGTAAAATACAGGATTTCAAAGACTTAGTTTGAAGTAAAAGAATGTCATGAATAATTTTAAAATGTCATTAAAACTTTCATGTATTGATTACATATAAAATATTTTGGATAAACTGAGTTAAATAAAATATATTCAAATTAATTTCACCTGTTTTCTTCTCTTTTCGTGTCCACTAAAAATTGTTTTAAAAACACGTGGCTGGTATTTCTATTGGCCGAACTACTAAATGTCAGGTGACCTTGTGTCTTTGAGTTTACTTTTACCAGGCAACATCAACACGGCTTTATTAACTGAATGCTCAGTCAGGTCCTGAGCAGCTCCCTGGGGCGAGGCAGAGGGGGGTTGGAGAAGGCAGAGGCACTGTGCCAGTCCTCAAGAAGTTGCCAAGCCCCTCTTGGCTCCCAGCTCAGCCTGGCTGGGTCCTCCTGCAGTCTTGCCTCCCCTCTTCCACAGGACACTCAGGCCAGCAGAAGGCTGGGCAGAGGAACCTGGGGCCTGCCAGGGCTCTGGGAACTCAGGGAGGGAGCTCCACACAGGCCAAGGGTTCAGAAGACAGTGTGGCCAGTGGCCAGAAACCATGGCTGGCCCTTGAGAGCTATTCCCATAGCCAGGACCACAGAGGAGCCTTTCAGCTGCCCATTCCCCAGCCTCACTACACAGCACCTCCTGCCCATCAATTAGTGGCAGCAAAGCCCTCTCTACAAGCCCTCCCAGTACCACCTGGCAGTATTGCAACAGGTTCCCCAGCTCTCTCATCCTCTGCCACCTCCTGTTCTCCAGGCTGTGCTTGATTAAAAGATGTGCCTGATCATCAAAGAGGTACAGGCTGATGTCTGGGAAAGAAAGATAGCCCAGACGCACATATATACATACAAAACCCCACACCACTTCTGCAGCTGGTTATTTCTGATTAACAGCCCACACCTGGTCATTTGAGGGCTGTCCTAGTTGGTATGACCCAGGTTTAACCCATGCAGCTGATATGAATGTGACAGCTTTACAGCTCTGTAAAGCTAACCAGACCTGTACATTATTAAACAACCTTATCTAACATTCCTTTTTCTTCTCCTATATAAACTTGCTCATAATAATAATAGCTACCACTGTTATCGTGTTTATTGTGTGCCAAGCACTGTGCTAGTGGCTTACACATATTAATTAACTTAATTTGAATTCAGTTGGATTTCAGGCACAACAACCCTATGACGTCCGTACTGTTATTATCCATTGTTCATGGGGAGGAAACCGAGGCACAGAAACATTAAATCAACTTGCTCAAGGTCACAGAACTAGAAAAGGGCAAAACTTGGATCAAAACTGGGCTGTCTGGCTTTGTGTTTGTGCTGCAAATCACTTCATTACACAGCTTCTCCCCCCATACTGGAGGAATCTATTGTGTTTTGTTTTCCTTGACTGCTTCCTTTGCTAACCAGTTTATGATAAACCTGTAACACGTGCTCACCATCTACAACCTGAGATCGCCTTTCACATATTAAAAATGAGGTAGCAAAGTGACCAAACTCATGGGGAAGAAGAAATAAATCCCAGAGGAATAAATCTTCCTATCCTTCTTTGTCCATTTCTCTACGTGGGTGGGCAGGAAAGCACTGTCTGTGAACGGGTGTAGCTTGTTAAAAGAGACATTGTAGCTGAAGGTTGCAGAGGCCTGGGCTGATAGGTGCCCTTAGTTTAGCAAGCTGCCTGGGAGGGCTTAGAAATGGAGACATAGCTGGTTTGCTGGGGTGGGGGCAGGAAGGCTAAATTGCTACAAATGAGGGTAGGAGAACAAGCATTTCAGACAGGGGTTAGGGAAGCCCTAGAAGGTATCTGCAAGCTGTGGCCTGAGTCAGCTGTGGCACGGCAGGAATCGGCTGATGGGTTTTAGAACAAGATGGCCGCCGTTTGGTTGCCTGCAGTGCTTAGCTGTGATGTTCCTCTCCATCCCTCTGACCTTTGGTGGAAACCCAACACTGATGCTGCTTTGTGCCCGACCATGCTGAGGAGCTAAGGGGCTGGAGTGGGTGTCGGGATCCAGCCAGGGGAGGAGTGGGCCTGGAGGCGATGGGCACAGGGCGAGCTGCTGCGTGGAGCAAGAGCAGTTGCTCTGCCAGCCTCCGAGTTCCTGGGGAGGTCATGGTCCCCAGCAGCTGCAGGCTGGGCAGTGTGTGAGGATGTCCAGCCCCTGAAGTCCAGCGCACGCTCTGCTCTCCCTGTCAGGCGCTCTGGCGCAGGGCTCTGTCTGCCCAGCGTGGCGCCTTTGCCAGGCTGTGTAGGCCGGCAGCGGCCCTGTGTGGAGCCTCTGCTGAAAGCTGAAGACTTGAGGCCTCTCCGGCAGCAACCGCTCAGGTCCCTCACACAGTGCAGGTCCTGGGATGCTGCTCTAGACCATCCTGAGTCAGAGAAAGACCCATAGGGCCTCATCCTAACTCCTAATCCCGCCTCCTGCCTCTTTCTGGGGCTGCGGTAGGCCCACCTCCTCTGGGCAGCCTGCCTCCACAAGTGCGTCCAGCCTGTGGGACGTCAAAGACAGAATTGGGGCCCACGATGGGAGTCCCAAGGGATATACTACGAGCTGTACAGCATCTGCGTTTTCTGATCAGAGTTTGGTTTGGTTTGGTTTTGAAGTTAGAGCAGACTCGAGGGTTTGTTTTATTTATCCATTCCTATTGTTTATAATGAACTGAAGAACCTAGGTTAAAATTTTAAGTCCCCTTTATGTTAAAACCCCGGAGGCAGGCCATGCCTCATGGAAGATAACTTTCCCCTTATCTGGTGACTCAGAGCCTCCTGGTCCTTGACAAAGCCCCATTCTATTAATTCTTAACTGATGACTTATAACCTAGTTTCCTGACCTTGCGAAGAGACCCCCTTTCAAAGATGTATTTTCTGTCAGACTTTTCCGGGTAATTGTTCTTCTAAGAACTGGCCAAACGCCGCAGGTGGTCAGTCAACTGTTTCGACTTAATTACCTGCAGACCTATCCCACCAATCAAACGTCCTCACCCCACCTACACCTGCCTATGGCCCCCTATCACATTGTTCCCAACATCCTGACCCCACTCACACCTGCCTGTGATTTTTCGGTATAAAAGTTCCCCGCGATTAGTGTTCGAGGTTCACTCCTTCGGAGGAGATGAACCCCGGCGCGCCGGCCTAATAAATCCTCATGTTTATTGCATCGAATTCGAGTCACTGTGGTCTTTAGAGCGACAGATCCTGAGAAAAGGCCGCGAGGTCTTACAGAACCTGTGCACCAGATACACTGATTTTCTAATTTAGTCTACAACATACCATTGAGTATTTTTATTTCTCAATTACAGATGAGAAAACTGAGAGTCAGGGGAACCGACCCCTGTCTATATGGTACAGGTCTTCCAGTTTGGTACAGATAGGGAGGCAGCAGCCTGGGCTTCAAGTGGGAAAAGGGGAACCAGTGAGGGCTGTACTTTTCATTTGCTTCCACTATAAGAAAGGAAGAAAGGCATAAGAGTCCTGTCTCAGAGATGAGAAAATCGGCCAACTGTGTCCAGGGACTGGCCTGAGCTCACAAAGCTTGGCTCGGGTGCAGCCAGGATACAAGCTCGCCTTTGCTAGTCTGGCAGAGGAACTCAGTGTAACCCCCAAAGCAGTGAGTGCAGGGGCAGGTCTGGGGATGGGGGAGGGTGGGCATGGAGTTAAGGGAACAATCAGAGTAGAGGGCCATGGACACCCCCACCCCAACACTCACCCTCTCCACACTTCCTTATCCCAGGCTAGGGGGCTTTCAGGACCCTGAGTAACTGTGGGTCCTGTGGACACACAGAGGCCGTGCATACCTTGGCATGACAGGCGTGGCAGAGTCCAGGACACAAAACAAAGGGGGAAGTCCCTGGCAGTACAGTGGTTAGGGTTCTGCACTTCTACTGCAGGGAGTATGAGTTCCGTCCCTGGTCAGGGAACTAAGAATTCTGCATGCTTTTTGGTTCAGTCTAAAAAAAAAAAAAGGAACAAGGGGGTGAGCCAATGAATGTATAAATGAATGGGGAAAAGAATGAATGAAAAGCCTTGTTCGAAGGTGTGTCTGTTCGTGTGTGGCTATGCTTCTGAGTGGTTGCAACAACGTCTGTTCCTCGTCCCCCAAGCTCCTGTGAGCCTGGCCTGGCTGGGAAAGCTCCATTCCAGGCATGCTGGCAGGAGCGCAGGGCTGGGAGTGAGGAACTCCAGCTTGGGGTCTGCTTCTGTTGCTCCCTGGCAGTGAGAGCTTGAGCTTGAGGTCCCTTCACCCGGGCTGCTCCATCTGCACGACTGGCCGACTAGCCCACAGCCTGGCGACTGCTGTCCACTACAATCCACTGAGCTCCATGAACTGTAAGGCTCTAGACCCATGATGTTATGGGAAGAGTCAACAGCCCTGGACAGAGTCCACAGGCAGCAGAGTGGGCAGGAGATTGGACGGGAAATGGGGAGGGTAGAGGCAGGACTAGGTCTGGCTGAGTGAGGGCTAGGGAGGGGGCAGGCCTCCAGTACTGTGGAGACGGGGTGCTCTTGGCTATTCCAGGACGGACCCCCACTTGCCTGCGCACCCCCAGCTGCACAGCCCCAGTTTGGTGCCCCCCACCTCTTGGGTTCACCGTCAGCTCACTCTGGGTTCCTCACATCCACACTCTCGCCTAGTCTGCCTGATTGCCCCACAAGGTGGGTAGGCAGTTATCCTAATTTTATACCCACAGAAGCTGTGCTTCAGGGAGGTAAAATGACTCACCTAAGGCAACACAGCTAAGCAGCAGCACAGGCAGGATGTGAGCTGAAGACGAGGCACCTCCAGCCCAGAGTGTGGGCCTCTGACCTTCAGTGCTCTGGCCCTGGGAGCACAGACTGAAGCAGACTGTTCGTGGAGGGCAGACACAGGCTGTGGTCAGATGGGCCTAGGAAGCTGCCCAGGTCTTTCACATCCAAGCCAGATCCTCTTCCTGGGTTCATCAGCTTCCCCTGCTGCCTCCCACCGCCCCCACAGTCGAGCTGAGTAGTGGGAACAGTCGCCCCCCACCCCAAATGCCTTCACATTTGCCCTTGGCGCTCAAGGCTTTATGCTGCCCCTTCTAGGGAAAACTGGGGCCATGGTCACAGGCAGGGCACAGGCTGACGAGAGCCTCATACTTCTCCCCTCCACCGTCAGCACCCGTGGTGCAGGTCAGAGGATGCCCCTGTGGACTTGAGGGTGCGTAAAGAGGATCCGGCCAGGGGCAGTGGGAGCCCTCAGATTGCCCCCTGGAGGCAAGGAGCCATGGGGGGTTCTGAGTCCCTTTGCCTTAACTGAACAAACCCCCTGCAAGGTCTTTTGCCCTATAGGATCACCCTGGTGTGCTTCCTGGCTGTTTACTCAGACTTGGGACAGGAATGAGGATGAAGCTAGAACTGGAGTGGGGATGAAGATGGGCTGGGAACTGGAGGCTTAAGAGCAGGAGACTTTATTGGAAGGGTCTGCCTGGCCCTCCCCTCCAGCAGGGAGCCTCTGGAGGGAGGAGGGATGAGGGCGGGGAGGTTTGGCTTTCTGGCCTTCCCACCATGACTTACAGGACTTCTCCTTTGTAGAGAAGAGAAAGCAGGCCTCGACCCTGCACTTTCTCAGGGTCCCGAGGCTTTCTCAGGAACTGGCCTGAGGAAGGAGTGGGGACACAGGCTCCCTGAGTGCTTACCAAGCACGTGAGAACACTGGGCAGTTGAGCCTTACCTGGAGCAGGAGCATCAGTTCAACAGTCAAAGACCCTGTAGCTCAGCAAGGTGAAGGGCCTCCTTGCCTGAGGTCCCACAGCCACGAGTGGCAAGTTGGGATCTGGGACGGGGTTAAGTGGCTGGTGGCTTTTTTTTCCACCAGAGCATCCTTAAGAAAGCCATGCTTATCCCCAGCTTTGATGGGGAATTTTGGCACCAGAACAGTGAGGCAGCAGTTTCAAAGCAGTGGGACTTTTCTAGACTGAACTGGAGACTCATTGCAGGGGCAGACCGGGCCCCGGCCAAGTATCCTCCCACAGTTGCTCCGTATTTGCCTTTCCGGCTGCTAGGGCTCCAGTCTCAGGGTTGACCACAGCCTGGTATCAGCCCCAAGCCACCCCGGTCTGTGGGGTCTGGCTTGGGGTGAGGCTGACTTCCTGCCTGTCTGTGTCCTCTGCGCCGTCCAAACTGGTTGGTTGGTTACCTGGGCCTGACATGCCCTCCCTCACAATCCTCCCCTAAGCCTGAGCAGTGCCTGGCGGGACCCACATCCCTGTCAAGGCCTCTCTCCCTGGGTCAGTGCTGCTGTGAGTCTGGGAGACAGAGACGAAGGCTGTGAACTTCATCTTCTGCCCCACGGCCCGGGTCCCCCCACGCACTTGCCTGCCTGCCACGTCCATAGCACTGTGGCTCGCCCCACACCTCACGTCCTGTGACTCTCTCTGGAACCTGGGGGCTGTTGCCAGGACTGGCCCACTGTTAAAGATGTGGAAACTGAGCTCAGTCAGGGGACATCGCGGCCTGCCCCTGACCCCAGACACTCTCCACTGTGCTGCGGCCTCACACACCCTGACAGCCTCTCACATTGCACCACTTCCTTTTGTCTCCTACAGCGGGGCCTTTCTGACCCCACCAGCCACAAGCTGTCCCCACCCCACCCTTAGCTCCCTGATCTGACCCTACCCGTTTGTCCCCTTCCCTTGGGGACTCAGCTGTCCTCTAACTTCCCCTACCTATCACCCTGATATCCCAGCCAGCCAGGGGTCCCTAAATAAGCAGAACTGGGAAGACAAGGCTCCTAGCTCCCTACTCCAATCCCAGAGGGGTTCTTCAGATGGCTCCACTGCCCAGTGCTGGGAAGCCCACATCAGCTGAGGGCACCTCTGGGTGCAGGGAGACTGATGGGGGCTTGCACCCTGGCCCCTGGGCCTGCCTGAACCTGCCCAGCCCTGGGCCCTGAGGTCATGGAGACCTCCTCAAACCCCTCCCAGGGGTGCTGTTCAAAGGCAGACAGGCCTGATGAGGTGCTAATTACTGAGCTAATTGGAGCTGAGTGAGCTACAGATGGCCTGGCTGACAGGAGGGAGGAACTGCTCAGGGGAGAGGGGTGTCCACAGAGGGTGAGGAGGAGGCCCAGGGCCAGAGTCGGCTGTGTTTGTTCAGGAATTGTTGATTTACCAGCCCTGGCCAGCTGTCTTGCGGCGCATCCTGGTCTCCTCCACACCTCAGCCCTGGCCCTGGCTTTCTCTCCACAAGAAGACTTGTGCTCTGAGGCCGCACATGTTGGAAAGCATCTTTCCTGAGCACTGGGGAGCAGAGTGCTCTGCTCCAGGGAGACTGGAGGAGGAGGGTGGTAAACCCCGTCCTGGTGTGACAGGAAGGAAAGGGACGAGGCACAACTTTTTTAAGAATGATGTAGCCCAAGGACACAACATAAAGCAATTAGAATCAAATGAGACCAAGATGGCAGACTAGATTAGACCTTGATTCTCAATCAGCAAGTGAAATGACAAACCCAGAGTGTCATGACAGTTCCAAGGCACTGCCAAAAGACCAAGGAGCGGGCATGACCCAAATCTTGGAAGTCTCCACTCCTTTCTCAAAATAGATGGAATGATCCTCCCACTCATTAGCATATGAAATTCAGTTCACTTCAGTCACTCAGTTGTGTCTGATTCTTTGCAACCCCATGAACTGCAGCACGCGAGGCCTCCCTGTCCATTACCAACTCCCGGAGTCCACCCAAACCCATGTCCATTGAGTCGGTGATGCCATCCAACCATCTCATCCTCTGCCATCCCCTTCTCCTCCTGCCCTCAGTCTTTCCCAGCATGAGGGTCTCTTCAAATGAGTCAGCTCTTTGCATCAGGTGGCCAAAGTATTGGAGTTTCAGCTCCAACATCAGTCCTTCCAATGAACACTCAGGACTGATCTCCTTTAATGGTTGGATCTCCTTGCAGTCCAAGGGACTCTCAAGAGTATTCTCCAATACCACAGTTCAGAAGCATCAATTCTTAGGCGCTCAGATTTCAACTCCCACATCCATTCATGACCACTGGAAAAACCATAGCCTTGACTAGAGGGACCTTTGTTGGCAAAGTAATGTCTCTACTTTTTAATATGCTGCCTAGGTTGGTCATAAGTTTTCTTCCAAGGAGTAAGCATCTTTTAATTTCATGGTTGCAGTCACCATCTGCAGTGATTTTGGAGTCTCCCAAACTAAAGTCAGCCACTGTTTTCACTGTTTCCCATCTATTTGCCATGAAGTGATGGGACCAGATGCCATGATCTTAGTTTTCTGAATGTTGAGCTTTAAGCCAACTTTTTCACTCTCTTCTTTCACTTTCATCAAGAGGCTGTTTGTCTAAGATGATCATTGTATTGTCTACTGCGGGCAGGAATCCCTTAGAAATGGAGTAGCATCATAGTCAACAAAAGAGTCCAAAATGCAGTACTTGGATGCAATCTCAAAAGCAACAGAATGATCTCTATTCATTTCCAAGGCAAACAATTCATATCAAGGTAATCCAAGCGTACGCCCTGACCAGTAATCCTGAAGAAGCTGAAGATGAATGGTTCTAACACCCCCAAAAGATGTCTTCTTCATTATAGGGGACTGGAATGCAAAAGTAGGAAGTCAAGAAACACCTGGAGTAACAGGCAAATTTGGCCTTGGAGTACAGAATGAAGCAGGGCAAAGACTAATAGAGTTTTGCCAAGAGAATGCAGTGGTCATAGCATTTGAAATTACTGAGCCTATAAAAACTAACCACGCCATATTTGGCGGCCACACTTGCCCTCTGCAATGGCCCACACTCTGTCTATGAAGTGCTTCTCTCTGAATCTGAATAAATCCCTTCTTACTTATCACTGTCTTTCTCACTGAATTCTTTCTGCCATGAGACATCAAGAATCTGAGCTTCATTAGGTCCTGAAATCAGGTACCATGGGTTTGGGCTGGGTTTGAGTCCCGTGCACATGGGCTCAAGTCCCAGTCTGTGGTAAACAGTTTCACTGGGGTGGCAGGTGTGGGGCTGGGGCCCCTTGAGGTGAAGTCACTGAGCTGGGTCATTGCAAAGGGGTCTGGGGCTCATGCCAGCCTTGACTCTTTCTGGACCTTGGCCTGGGCCCTGTCCCTCAAGAACAGACCCGTGTGGCCTGGAGAGCCCGAGGAGGTGGATTTGTGCTCTGTAATGAAGGAGGCTCCCAGATAAGGGATGATACTGACGTCCAGACAGAGGGTGGGAGTTAGTATGCCCATCTCAATGCAACTTTTAAGGATTCTCTTCACAGCCCACCTTTCTGGCACAGTAATTCTCAGCACCCTGGAGTGAGAGGGTCTTTGTTCACATAGGGCCAGAACCCAGGCAGAACAGTATGTGACTGTCATTCACATCAGCCTAGGTGTCTCAGACCACAGCAGCTCTAGCCCCATTGACGCCCGTGGCTCCTGACCACA
>SJXQ01001409.1:250508-263479 GCA_006408695.1 Aepyceros melampus | reverse complement strand
GTGTCTCTTTTGCCTAGTTAAGTCCTCTCCACTCTGCAGGCTCTGGTTCCATCTGCATCTCAGACAGCTCTGTGACCTTTTGCTTGACCTGCAGCTCTGGCTTCTCCACACGGTTTCCTCAGGGGGCCCAGGACCCAGACCAGGTAATCAGGAGAGAAAGCTGGGAGGCTAAACCTCCCCCAGGTGAATGCTTGTCCCCACTTCTCCTTCCTCCTAGGATGCTCTGGGAACTCAGTGAGATAGTGGGTATGAAAGGTCATTGGTAGTAATACAGGTTTAATAACATGATGACAATTACTCTAATTTTCCAAGTCCCCACTTCTAAGCCAGGCACCACATTAGGTACCTTCCATGCTTATCTTCTCACAGCAACCCTCCAGGGCTGGAGTTTCTATTGTCTGCACTTTTCAAGGAGGAACTGGAGGCTCAGCGAGATCAAGCAACCCATCCAAAGTTATACAGCAGGTAAGTGACAGTCTGGGGACTCTTGAGTCCCTCCCCTCACAATGGGGCGGGGGGTTGTTATTATTTTTTTGCCAACCTGTTTCCTCCCCCCTCCCCCTCCCCTACCCTCTGCCTGGTGAGTTTGCATCAGTGCTAGGGCTCAGGGGTCCAATTAGGGGACCTCCTCAAGGGAGCTGACTGAGGCAATCCCTATCCCAAGGGGACCTCCCTGAGCCAAAGTTTTAATTAGCCATCACTGCTCTTCCTGAAACTCTGACTTGCCCATGGTGACACCAGCCAGGCTGGCTCTGTGGCAAGAGGCAGGACTGGCACCCAACCCAGCAGCACAGCTGAAGCGACCCTCGTATGGGAGGGAAGCATGCCTGGGTTCCCATCCCTGCACAGCTCCTATAGGTTCACCTCAACTTATGTTCTTTAGTCCATTAAGTGGATGAATATAACAAGTGAATTAAGTGACTTAGCCCATTAAATGGATTACATAAGTTGATCACATTAATATTTATTATTGTTGTTTAGTTGCTAAGTCATGTCTGACTCTTTTGTGACTCCATGGACTAAACCTGCCCTGCTCCTCTGTCCCTGGAACCTCCCAGGCAAGAATACTGGGGTGGGTTGCCATTTCTTTCTCCAGGGGATCTTCCCAACCTAGGCATCAAACCTGTGTCTTCTACATTGAGGCAACTGAGTCTCAGGCAATCAACATGTCCAGGGTCACACAACTACTGAGAGGCAGGGCAGGATTTAAAGGCAAAGCCCAAACCTTGTAACCTGGGAAAACAGACTCCTCGTTGTCCCCACCTCAGGCCACAGGGTGTACCCTCAGTCCCTAAAGAGGGAAAAGTGCCCCTCTCTGCTCCTAGTCAGCCTCCCAGAAACCTGAGTATGGGTGTTTGTGTGGTAGACCCTGGAGACCCTCTTAATGGGGCAGGGCTGTGGGTCTAAGCTGAGAAAACGATCAGGAGTTTCTGAGGCTACAGATCTGAAGCATCACCCCCTCTCCTCCCAGGCATATGAAGCCTCCTGAAGTGATCCTGGCCTCAACTGGCCTGACTGCATGGCTCCCCCCTCAGCAGCAATAGCTGTGCCAGCCTGAAGCCAGAGCTGAGCCCTCGGATGCAGTTGCCTGGTAACCAGCCCTAAGTGATGGAAACCCCAGTGGGCCATTAATGAGGGCACAGTGCCAACTGCCCGGCCCAAACCCCACTGCCCCAGCTGGCTTTAGGAAGGCTTCGATGGACAGTCCACCTGGCCTGCCCACGGTAGGACAAGAGGGTGCTCCAGCAGTGAGGGAGGGGGCCCAGGCAGGGCCAGGAGGAACTGGGTTGGCAATCTCCCAAGACCTTTGAACTGGGGAGCTGGGGGAAGGTAATTCCCTATGGAGGCCAAGGCCTGACTGAGGTGAGGTGAGCACTGGGCAGGAGTCAGGGTTGTGGGTACAGCTCGCTCTGGCCCAAACCACCATCCTGGAAGCAGCTGTGCTATTCTGCCCAGGGCATGGAGGCCGGGGGAGGGGATCCCCAGAGAGAGGCCCTGGATGGGGAAAGGAAAGGAGGTGATTAGAGAGGCTGGCAGGAGTCCAGCTCCGGTAGGGGGGAGCAGCCTCCTGCAACACCGAGGGGGAAGTGCGTCAGCCTCTCCCTGTCTCTCAGGGGCTCTTCTCTGCTCCTCACAACCCCAGCCCCAGGTTGGGGGCCTCCAAGGAAGGGGCTGCAGGCATCAGGTGGAGCTTAGCCAGGTGTTTCTCCCTCCTAGGTCTGGGGGTAGGAGGTGGAACAAGAAGGAAGCCAGTATTCAGACTGGAACAGGCCTTCAGGAGACCTGAACCAGCTCCTTAGTTTCCCCATGTTGACCAATGGGCTGCCGCTGGTCTGGGGTTTGCAGTCTCTGGTCCTGAGAGGCAGAGGGGGGCATGCAGGGGAGCCTCTGCAGCAAAGGCTCCTCTTAGGCTGTCAGCTCTGGGCCTGGGGAGGTTTTTCTGCCTTTCCTCCTTTTCAGATGTGCAGGGTCCTGCTTTGCCATGAACCCATCTCTCCACGACCATGGCTTGACTTAGCTTTGTGCTAGGTACTGGAGTCCTGGCTCTCAGGTAGACCCAGGCCCTGCCCAGGACCAAGGTCTATCTCCAGGTTAGTAGGGGAGCCCAGCTTGCCACCAGCCAGTTTAGCGGAATGCTAAGAGGCCTCAGAAGAGGTGACCAGACTGAGCCTGGAGCTCTGGAAGGCTTCTTGGAGGAAAGGACCTGAGCTGAGCCTTGAAGGCCAATAGGAGTTATTTTAAAAAAAGAGCTAGACATGCAACCAAGGTCCAGGGAGAGAATCTTCCAAAGCATGGAGGTGTCACCTGGCAAGGAAGTTGGACTCTGGGAGCTGCAGTGGCAGGCTGGCTGGAGAGGGTCAGTCAGGAGACAGGCAGAAGCCAAGTGGAAAACTGGACCCTGAGGGCACTGGGGAGCCATGGCTCCCCAGTGGTGTAGTCACAGGGGCAGATGTAGGCGTTAGAACCACCTTCCTGGAGTTAGGGAGGGAATGTTTCCCACTGCTTCCAGCACCTAGCCAGAACCCTACCCACACACCCCTAACCTCACCCCACCCACAAGTGGCTGGCTCTGGCACAGCCAGATAGGGGGCCCTTCCTTATTCCAGGCCCAGTACCCTATTTCTCAGGCTTCTTAGGCCACAGCAGCCCCCACCCCACACAAGCACACATCATGCTGGAATGCCATGGTCTGTTTTACAGGCATCTGTCTCACTGACAGGAAAACAGCGCCAGGATTCTACGCAGCACAAAGCTTGGGGGTCTTCAATAGTGGAAAGAAGGAGAGGAAGGACAGTCCATCCATCCTGGCTGTCAATTAATCAGAGAGTGCCCGCCCCACCCCCCACTCCCCTGCAGTACATGGTCTTCAGTGAAAGGCCTTCCCCTTTTCTTGATCCTTGGGATCCCCCTCTGAGAGAGTCTGATTTCCTCTGGAGAGGAGTTCAGACTCCTCCAGAGTTTGGGGGCCTCCCCATTCCCTGCTTACCCAGGCATAATAGCAAGTTCTGCCCTCCTCCCCCAACCTGGCCCTCCATGCAGAAGGAAACTCTGGTTTAACAGCAGAGTTTTGGGAAGCGGCTCCTATGAATCTGCCCCACCCCAGGTCCTATCCAGTCCAGACCCTCTGAGATGCCTGGCGCCCAGGCCAGCAGCCACTGGGACAGGGCCCTCCTCAGACTCTGTACTTGGGTGGCAGAGACTTCCTGACCACCAGCTGTGCCTAAGCCTTCTCTCAGAAGGGTTCAGGGTCACACAGTCTGGGGTTGGCGGGGAAAGTCACAGCTCCTCTATTCTTTGGCTCTGTGGGCAAGCCGCTTCCCCCTCCCCCTCCAGAACTACCACAGGTTGAGGATTTATTATCAAAAACCAGCTGTGAACTCCTTGGATCTGCAGGTACTCTGTGACATGTTCTAATCATGACCATTTGACTGATGAGCAAACTGAGAGGTTAAGGGGCTTGCCTAAGGTGACACAGCCCAGCAGGTCACACCTCAGTTTGCTTGTTTTTCACACTCCTGCCTCATATGCTTGTTGTAAGATTTAAAGGAGATCACATCTATCATGTGATGTATGGCACAGGGCCACATCAAGGAGTGTGAACTGCTTGCCTTCTTGCCTTGCTCACCCACTGTTGCAGGGAAAAGCTCCTTCTGACTCCATGTTGGAACAGTTTCATTGACTTGCCTTTCATTGCTTTTGTTATTATAATCATACATAATGGCCTGCCTCAAAGAACCCCTGACCAAAAAACCAAAGTGCCTCCATTCAGGACCCTGTACACCTGTGGAAGGAAGGAAGGAAGAAATTAACACATTCCTTTTCTGAAGCTTGCCATTCTAAGAGATATTTGCAAGATTAACAGCCTTTGTTTTCTCACCTCCCCCATCTCTGATCTATAAAAGAACCTGGCATCCAGACCCCAATAAGATGGTTATTTTGAGACATTAGTCCACCATCTTTTCCATCAGCCATCTTTCCTAATAAAGTCATATTCCTTGCCTCAGCACCTCGTCCCCAATTCATTGGCCTGTCTTTCAGGAAGCAGAGCGAGCTTGGATTCAGTACCACCACCAGCATGGAGCTAGCTGTTCCGCTGCTGGGTGGAAGGAGGAGAAGCATGAGGAAGTATAGAGGACCGAGCACCTTAAAGCAATCTGGGGGGTCTCCCTGAAGGAGGCAATGTCTATAGCTAGGTCTGAAAGGATTGGGGAGCATGTTGCTGTGTGTCTTGGGGAAAGGCACAACATTGCTCTGTCTCTCTGCTTATAGAAGGAGCTCCTGTGAGGAAGGAAGGAGGTTTGTAAATAGCAGGTGTGGCCTCATTATAGCAAGGGACATTGTTATCAATAACCACGTGTAGGTAACAAGCTGAGGTTCAGGAAGCTGGCCTTGCCTTCCCAGAGAGCCAGGAGGAGTAATCAGTGTCTAGGGTGGGGTGGAGGAGGAGACTCTGCCTTCAGAGTCTATGCAGCTCCAGGGTGTGTGTGTTGGGGGTAGGGTGAGGAGGAATGTCCTCCCTTCTAGGCTTTTATATTCTACTGTGCCTCTAGCTAGGAACCCTACATAACACATTAAGGGCAGTATTCTCTTCTCTGCTTTGGCTCACACTTTCCTTCCAATGGCAATACCATTTCTCCTCTCCATGACTACAGGCTAAGAATCACACTGGGCAGTGGAAGGGAAGCGGGGATCCCAAGGCAGCCACCTTGTACTGGTTACTTTCTTTCATCCAACAAAGGTTTGATAGGCATCTCTTTCCACAGGCTCTGCACATGACCCTTAGGGTAGAGAAGAAGAGGGCAAGGTCATGCCTTCAGGAGCTCATGGTCAGCTGACACTCTACAAACATTTTAGGGTTTACAGCAATTTCCCACACTGATTTTGTTCAACACTCACTTCAGTCTGTGAGGCAGGTTTCATGGTTCCCATTTTGCAGATAAGGAAACTGAGGTTCAGAAAATTACAAAGGTAACATCTAAGTGATGCTGAAAGGGAATGGATAAGATGCTGATTAAGTGAATACACTTTGTGAAGTGTCTCTGGATTAAGACAAGCCTCACTGGGCGGGGACTGCTGAATCTTAAGTGACCCCATTGGGTCTCACCAGCCTTATCCTGGCCTGAGTGGGCCCCACTCATGCTCAGAGAGATTGGAGAGAACACCTGGCCAGCTGAGCATACAACTTGACAGTCCTGAGACTAGACCTTGAATGCTGAGAACACTGCCCTCCACCCAACTCCTAATTACAGGGCAGAGACGGGGAAGTGGGTGTCTTAGAGGGGAGGGCAGAGTTGGTGAGGAGCAAGAGTGGGGAAGTACAGCCTGTGAGCTGAGACTGGGCTATGACCCCTGGCTGTCAGCACACAAATGCACTCTCCTGATCCCAACCTGCTGTGTGACTTTGGGAAAGCCCCAACCTTCTCTGAGTCCGTGCTTCCCAGCTTTCTCCAAACTCAATTCCTAAGGATCCTCCAGCTCTCAATTGAGTGGCACCCTTTCTGCAGCCCCCTGGTGGCCTTTACTTCCTCTTCCTCCCTGTGGTGCCCAGTCTCTGCTGCCCAGCTCCAGTGGCTCAAGCGTCATCCTTACTCTTGGAACCTGCAGTCCTAGGCCTGCTCTGCCCTCTGACTCGGCAGGCCTGAACTTTGGGATCTAAGCAGGTGACCTGGGTGGTTGTGCCCCATGATCGGGCTTTGACCTTTGGCATGTCCACCTGGTCCCTCCCTCCTCCATGGCACACACCTGTCCCCAGTCCTAGGGCAGCCCAGGAAATGCAAGGGGCCAGGTTTTTCAGAGAAGGCAGCAGCACTGCACCGAGGGTCTTTTCATCTATTATGAGATGGCCCAGAGAGGCAGCCCTTTCACCCCTCCAGCTCCTCTCTAGGTAACAGCCCAGTCCTGGCTGGAAATGCTCCACCCCATCTGACCTCCCAGGCCAAACGTGCACAGGCCTGTTTTACTGAGGGAGATTTGTCCTAAAGGACAAGTGGACTCACTGAAGCCACTTGGAGAACCTCCCAGCATCCTTATACCTGGTTCACTTTGCATGTGTTAGTTGCTCAGTCGTATATGACTCTTTACAACTCTATGGGCTACAGCCCGCCAGGCTCCTTTGTCCATGGGATTCTCCAAGCCAGAATACTGGAGTAGATT
Source organism: Aepyceros melampus (assembly GCA_006408695.1). NCBI lineage: Eukaryota > Metazoa > Chordata > Mammalia > Artiodactyla > Bovidae > Aepyceros > Aepyceros melampus. The sequence goes on along the minus strand of SJXQ01001409.1, from coordinate 256,825 downwards.
GCCAGTTCCTTCTCCAGGGAATCTTCCTGACCCAGGGATCAAACCCAGGTCTTCACATTACAGGCAAATTCTTTATCATCTGAGCCACCAAGGAAGCCCTGGTTCTCTTTAGGGATGGGGAAATCACCCCTTCCTCAGAAGGTATGGGGCCTAACCAGAATTGAAATAGGTTTGTAGGAATTTGCCCTCACCGGCTGCACTGAGAATGAGGGGACAGACTAAGGAGCCCTTCTCCAGTCTCCTAACGGAGAGGGCGATGGCAACCCACTTCAGTACTCTTGCCTGGAGAGTCCCATGGATGGAGGAGCCTGGTGGGGTGCAGTCCATGGGGTCGCGAAGAATTGGACATGACTGAGCGACTTCACTTTCATTTTCCACTTTCATGCTTTGGAGAAGGAAATGGCAACCCACTCCAGTGTTTTTGCCTGGAGAATCCCGGGGACGGAGGAGCCTGGTGGGCTGCCGTCTATGAGGTCGCACAGAGTTGAACACGACTGGGGAACTTAGCAGCAGCAGCAGCAGCAACGCAACTGTACTAGCCAAGAGTCACATAGTTAATACCAACACTTCTAAGCCTTACGACACCACCATTATGATATAATTTAATCCCAGTTTTACTGAAATGAGGAAACTAAAGCTCAGCGAGGTCAAGTGGCAGGCACAAGGTTCACAGAGCTAAAAAGTGGCAATGAATGAAGGGTCTAACGGAGGCGTGTGCTGGATGCGCCGGGCGATGGCTTCGCGGAGACCGTGGGGTACAGAGTGTGCATAGCGCCGGCGGCCCGGTCCCCGGAGGGCTGGCAGAGGCAGGTCCTCTGCACCCCGGGGCTCAGGGGAGCACAAGCTCCCAGAGGCGCGGGCCGGCTCTGCCCCTGCTGCGCGGGCCGCCCCGCCCCCGCTCCGCCCCCAGCCCGCCCCGCCCGGGACCGCAGACGGCGCCCGGCGGCGGCGCGAACGGCAGCGAGGAGGGTGGCTCCGGGCTCGGCGCTCACCGCGACTTCCCGCGCAGGGCCCGGCCGGACCAGGACGCGCGTCCTCAGCGGCGCTGGAGAATGCTGCTGCGGTGCCGGGCAGCAGCAGCGGGAAGCCGGGTGCCCTGCAGGTAGGAGCTCGCCCACTCGGCGGGCGCGGAAACTTGGGCCGAGTTTGCGGGCGGCGCGTGGGGAAGGGGCGGGTGGCGCTGCTCCAGGGCGCCCCTACCGGCCGGTCCCGGGATGGAGTACGCTGGGCCTGGGCCGAGGTGGCGTGGCTCCTACTTTCCGCGGAGGGGGCCCCCCGGCGGGCGGGCTGCGGGCAGGGGTCGCGCCGCTGCCCCGACTTTCCCTGGATTTCGAGGCCCCGGGGGCCTGGTAGCGCTCTGGAGCTCGGGTGACCGATCCGGCGCGGGGCTGGCGAAGAGGAGCTAAGGCCGAGCCCTCGGGCCTCCCGCGGGGCCCGGCTCACGTGGACTGCCCGGGCGGAGATGAGGGGGTGGCGGGGGCCTGGCCTGGGGGCGGCTGGCATTGAGACGCCTTGGGGCCCTGACGCGCCCTGCTGGGACGGGACGGCCCTGCGGTTTCCTCGCTAAGGCTTGACTCACCCTCTGGCCGCAGCCCAGGCTGGCGGGATCGCCCGGAGGCGGTGGCTGCCCGAACTCTGCTGCCGGGCCGCCCCCTGCCCCGGCCCTCCCGCCAGTTTTTAGATGTCGGTCCGTGGGGCCCGGTGCGCCGGCCTGCCCGCGTGCACACGTGTGCGGGACCCCGAGCGAGGGGAGAACGCAGTTCTGGAGGGGAGTGTGTGCAGATACGGGCCAGGCACGTACTTACAGGCGCGGGTTTGCATGGGTGGCGGCCTGTGTATCGGCCTGCTGGGGTGCACGTGCTCCCCAGCGCCGGCGGGTAGAGCATGGGGACACCCGGAAGCCGCCGGGGTCGGGTGCGGCAGCAGCCCCAAAGCCAGGTCGGTTGAGGGCCCCAGGCACTGGAGTTCAGGGCGAGGCAGGTAGAGGACAGGGGCGTGGAGCGGATCCCGCCACCCTTCCCCCACCGCTAGAGCCTGGGCTGCCCCTAGATGCGGTTGTAGCGTAGGCAGGGCCCAAAACCTCAGCCGGGGGAGGTGTGAGAACACGGGAAGCGGAGCCGATTCAGCCTCTAAGAGGCGCTGACCACAGCTGGGCAGGATCGCTCTCTTCTTCCTGGTCTTGTCCAATGTCTATCAGGAGACCCCTTAGGCGTTGGAACTGGGCCAGGGAGCTGTTTGCGCCCCCTGCTGTTTAGGGCAGGGATGGCACGGCGGCTGTGGGCTCCTCTCCTGGGCGCTGCTTGAGAATGGGCCTCCCAGCCCAGCTCCAACTTGTCAGGAAGCCGCTGGATGGCCCCAAGGGTGATGTGGCCCTGCTCCCTGGAGCCCTGCCCTTCTTCAAACAATTGCTTGCTTCTTCGGGTGTGTGAGGGAAGGAGGCACCTACACTTGGGCTACCACTTAGCTTGGAGAGGGGCCTTGCCTTGAGGGGTTGCGTGCTGAGCTCTCTACCTCCTAATAGCAGGAGGTTGTGTTACCCCCATACCTTCATAGCTCTCTGCTGGTTCCCTGGTGCCCTCATCTCTCCCCCAAAGACTTGGGTGTCCCAAGTGGCCTCACCTTTATTGGATGAGTCCCAGGGGTGTCGCAGGAAGTCCCCAGGGCAAAGGGCACACAATGCGCAGAGCCCAGGAAAGAATGGCCCTTGGGAGCCGGGGCTGGGTATGGAGAAGGTCCCAAGGAGTGTGTTGGGGAAGTGAGACTAGAGCCCACACTTAATTAACCCAGAGCTCCCCAAGGGCAGGGGTCTCAACCCCCCCTCCCCAAACCATACAGCCACTTCTTGCAAAGCTGCTGTGCACCGGGGTGGGAGGCTTTCCCCTTGGGATGCAGCACCCTGTTGCAGGGCACTGCCATCGGTATTGTGGCCCCGATGCCCCTTCCTGTCTCCTTGGGAGCACCCACTTCTTCAGGCTGCTCTGAGGTTAGAGTCTGGCCAGGAGGTGAGACAATTGTCTGAGTGTTGCCCGGCTTCCTTGGTGCGCTTAGGCTGGAATAAGGGTGGTCACTGGCTCCCATAATACCCTTGGCTTTTCTTGGCACATTTTCAAAATGTGCCAGTCTAACTCTGAGCCTGTGGATGTCACTGGTCACCAGCTGAAGGGAGAGAACTGCAGGGGTTGTGGGGGGGTGGGGGGGTTGGTCTTGGCTTGGTGACAGAAACCTGTGACCTGGCCCGTGGCCTAATCATAGCAAGATTGAGCTGATTCATCCTTCCGAAGCCACCTGAGAGTTTCGGGGAACAGGGCACTGGGGGAGGTAGAAGCAGGTCAGTGTGTTTCTAGCAGACTGGCCTCAGATGACCTCTCCTGGGCCATGGGGTACCTGCTGCCTTGAGGAAATCCACATTGACCTCTCTGGGCCTTGCTTGGCCTTACTTGGGGACCTTAGAGTCTTTCTCTGGCACTTTTTTCCTTCGGTACAAGGGGGTCATTGCCAACTAGCACTTCGTGACCGTGGAAGCGCCTCCCTGGATATTCACAGCTTCTCGCCTCCCCACCTGCTCCTGGTCCTGTGCTGGCCCCGGGGGCCTTGGGACAACTGCAGCTTGGGGGCAGGGATGGACACAGGCGCTCCTCCTGCACGTTTGAGGGAGCTTCCTGTTGGTGCCGCAGCGCCATCTGCTGGACAGTCTTGGCTCTCCTGCTGGGGTTGGTTCTCTGATGAGGGTGAGGGTTTTACCAAGTTCCCCTGGACCACCTCTCCTGGGGACTGCTACTCTCTAAAACCAAGCCAGTATGTGTCCTTCTGGGCCTGGGGACTTGGTTCCAGGTCTGGCTGCTACTTTTTAATAAGATTGACAGGTCAGAAAGAGATCTAGAGTGTCACAGGAAATCTGGATTTGTAGACAATGCCTGATTCCACACCTTGCCTGCTGTAGGGATCTGGAAATCACTGCGGCGTCTAAGACTTAAGAGCTTGTAATGGGAAGTAGGAAGCCTGCTTCTCATCCCATCTCTTCCATCAATGACTAGGATAAACAGGACTCCTCATCTATATATGGATGGAAGTAGGAGCAGGAGGAGTAGCCAAGCAAAGTGACCCTCAGACTGTGCTCCCCAGAGTCTGAAACTTCCGAAGGGGTCTTGGGAGTCATTTGGAGTAAAGCTGAACTGAAGGGACTCCAGGAGTGGGGGTAGGGGTATAGTAGAGCTACTGTGTAAGAATTCTTTAAGCAAAGGGTTTTACAGCTTTAGAAATAAAGTTGGCTCATGCGTGCATTCATTCATCCATACATGAATGGATATACTTAGCACGTGTGACTCGGTACATGAATGGGTGTACTTAGTATCCATACATGATTGTACTTAGTGAGCATCTACTAAGTGCCAAGTTCTTAGGCATGGCAGTGAGTCAGTGAGAACAGCAGTTCTCTGCTGCTTGCCTGTGACCTGTTTTTTTGACAGCTCCTGCCTCTCTTCTTCTCTCTCCCAGGTCAGCGTTTGAGTAGCTGGGGCCCTGGAGGGCTTGAAGCCTTCACAGTGATGGCGGAGAAGCGGCCACTGGGGACCCTGGGGCCTGTGATGTAGGGAAGCTGCCCCGCCTAGAGGCAGACTCCGGGCCCGGCCACAGCCTGGCCCCCTCTGCTGGTAACCAGGACCCCTGCAGCTACAAGGGTGCCTACTTCTCCTGCCCCATGGGGGCTCCTCCTAATACAGGGTCTGAGCGATTGGCATCCTGGACCCCATACCCACCCTTGTACCCTACCAACATGGCAGGACCCCCACTCCGAGCAAACAATCTTCTGACCAGCTGCCTGCTCTACCGCCCGCCCACAGAAAGTTCTGAGAAGGTGCAGGACGCTGGCCCTGTCGAGCTTCTGCCCTTTGGTCCCCAGTCTCACTCCTACCCAGGTCCCCCACTGGCAGCACCCAAACCTGTCTACCGTAGCCCCCTGTGTTACGGGCTCTCGACTTGCCTGGGAGAGGGGGCACCGAAGAAGCCTCTGGATGTTGACTGGACGCTGGTGACCGGGTCCTTGTTACCACCAGTGGACCCATCTTGTTCTCTGCCCCCAGCCTCTGGCAAGGGCCAGTTCCTGGATGGCACCTTCTTGCGTGGAGTGCCAGCTGGGGCGTCTGACAAAGACTCCTCGGGGAGCTTCTCCCCCTGCCAGGCCTTCTTGGAGAAGTACCGGGCCCTCCACGGCACAGGCTTGCTGGCCTCGAAGTATGCGAGTCCTTACTCGGGGGACCCCAAACAGGCATTGTCTGAGGGCCCCCCGAGTCCTTGGACCCAGCTGGCCCAACCCCTAGGACCAGCCTGCCAGGACGCATTGCCCCCGCACTATCCGCTGCCCCACCCCACACAGCCCGTGCCTTGCCTGCCAGCCTGTCGCCACCCAGAGAAGCCGGGTGGCTATGGCTCAGTGCTCCCACTGCAGCCACTGGGAGCCCCCAAGGGGGCTGGGTACCCGGCTGGTGGGCTAAACAGCCCCTACCTGAGGCAGCAGGCCGTTCAGACACCCTATATGCCCCCGATGGGGCTGGACACTTACACATACCCCTCCACTCCCCTGCCAGCACCTTCGCCAGGCCTCAAGCTGGAACCCCTCTCACCCCACGCTGCCCACTGGACTTTGCCCCCCAAACACTGGGCTTTCCTTATGCCCGGGAGGACCTCTCTCTCTATGGAGCATCCCCAGGGCTTGGAGGGACGCCACCTTCCCAGAACAATGTGCAGGCCTTGCCAAAGCCCGGGGCCTTCCAGCGGGCATGCTCAGAGCCCACAAGGCCTGCAGAGAAGCCCGTGCAGGAAGCCGAGGAGAAGATGTGGCTGCCCAGCTGCAGAAAGGAGCATCCCCAGCCGCAGCCGCAGCCGCAGGCCAAGCCCCAGCCCCGGCCCCGGCTCGATGAGCGCCCGGGGGCACCCATTGTCATCGGAGATAGTCCAGTTCCGCGCACCCCACCGCCACTCCCACCCTGTGCCCAGGAGCGCCAGTCTCTGCCACAGAATGAGGGCTCACTGCCCCCCAGCTCTCCACCCATGCCGGTCATCGACAATGTCTTCAGCCTGGCCCCCTACCGTGACTACCTGGATGTGCCGGCACCCGAGGCCCCAGCTGAGCCTGAACCAGCCCCAGCCCCGAATGAGAGCCACGACAAAGACTGTGGAAGGTCCCTGCCTGCCCAGGAAGCCCCTTCCAGTGAGCACCCCTCACTTAAGGAGGAGGTGGCTCTGGACTTGAGTGTGAAGAAGACTGCCGCTGAGGCCTCCCCCACCAAGGCCCCTCATCCCACGGGACGTGCCAAGCCCAC
>SJXQ01001409.1:228104-250233 GCA_006408695.1 Aepyceros melampus | reverse complement strand
CGTCCGCCGCCAGCTGGGTGAGCATGGGGCCACCCCCGTAGCCGCCGGAGCTGTGTGAGCGAGTGACAGGTGTGTGGGCTGTGTGAGTGGTCACTGGGGGCTGAGGGATTCCTGGGCCTCTGGGAAGGACTCATGCCAGTACGGGGGAAAGGCAGGGGCTGGCTTTCTGGGGGGCCCCCATCTCTCTTCACCCCCAGTGTCAACGAGCACCTTCACAGCCTCCTCTGTCAGCCCCTGAGCATGTCAGCTTGCCAGCTGCTCTGTCCCCAGGGAAACAGCCTTCCCTCCCGGATCCCTGCCTTCCTACTTCCTCTGTTGTGCCTTTTCCATCTTTGGTGCAAGTGTCTCCTCTGGTGTTCCTGGGGCTCTGACCAGGCCCTGTGTTCTGTCTGAGGTCATTTTCCCTTGTGTATGTCCTGCCCCGCCTCCACACTTCTGAGCTCAAGCCCCAAGTCCCTGACTGCTTGCTGTGCTTCTGCACCTGGGGTCTCTCCTGACCCTTAGCTTTACCCAGCCCCACTCGTGAGCATCTGCCTGAGCTTGCTTCCCACCCCAGTCTGTCCCGGCCCAGCGAACAGCAGCGTACTCACCCAGCACTCAGTAGTTCCCCAGTCCTCCTAGGTAGACACTGGAGTTGCCTGTGAGTCGGAGTGCTGTTCTGCGGTTTGCTTTTCCCTGCCACGTGAAGTCTGTGCGTGGTGTGCTCCTCTGTGACCTTGTGTCTGAGGGCGTCTTCTGCATCAGGTCAGGCAGCTGGACCTTGCCCTCAGGAGGGGCTGTAGTGCCACCCGGGTGGACCGTGGCCATCGCACTTAGCCAGGGCTTTGGTGATGGCGCCAAGTGGTGTCTGTTGCTGCCTGTCCTGCTTCAGGACATTTGGCATCGAAGGCCAAGGTCCCCTCTGTAGTCCGCCGCCCACCTGACCTTCCATCCTCCAGGCCTCTGGCTCTGTCTCTGTAGAAACTCTTTCCTGTCCCCTTCCCATCCTGGCAGCCTTTCCCTGGACTTTCATCTGGTCCAGGTCCATAGAGAGGAGACCTGAGGCAACAAGGGATAGATGTGGAACTTGGGGTCTGAGTGACGAGCATTGCTGACCCCTGAGCACTTGAGAGATTGAGTCATTTGCCCTAATGGGGTGCGAAGAACATGCAAATACAAGTATTCTATTCTTGGATGAGAAGGAATGAAGGTGGGTGGGTGTTGATGCCTCACTCACAAGCCTCCCAGCCAGTTTCTCTCTACATTGGGGCTCTCTGGGGCCCACAGAGGGGCGGGTCATTTTTCCTGTGCTACCTGCTGGGCAGTGGAGTCCAGACCAAGCCTACAAGAGTGGGGCCCAGCTTCCTGCCTCTGGTTGCATTTTGGGGCCCCGGTCTCCACCCTCTCGTATCTTTGTGGAGCTGCTCCTCAGAGGTGTCTTAGACAGGGCTCTCCTGACAGCCTGCCTTCCAAGCAGGAGCCCTCTCCCACCCCCTCCCCCCGGGCAGTGCTCTCAGCCCAGCCTTGCCTGGGCTCTGGCCCTTGTTCTGGCTCTGGGGTGATGTGGCAGGGCCCCCTCTGTTCCTCAGTTCCCACAGCTGTTCACTGAGCCTTTAGATCAGACCAGTGGTGTCTGGCCTGTTGAGCCCCTTTCCTCTCGTCCTTATGCCCAGACAGGCCCTGGCGGGGGGTCCTCATCAGATAGAGCGCTGGCATCACCTGGAGAGAGGCCTGCCCTTTTGGCTTGACGGGCTTGACAGTCTTGCCCGTGGGCACGTGCTGGGAAGGGTTGTGATGTCTGTGACCTTACCAGGGCTGCCCTCACCCGAGAGAGCAGAACCACTGGTTTAGCTGGTTTTGGGGGCCCAAAGATGGGACCTGAGGGTGTTCTGGGTCTGCAGCCTGACAGTCTGTTCATTTTCCAGGTGACTTTAACACCGAGCCTGGATCAGTGCCCTCTTCAGAATCCACTGTGGCCAGAGAGGAGCCGGGGAGCCTAGACCTGACTTGGAAGTCGGCTGCCCCCAAAGCCAAAAAGCCAGGGAGGAAGCCACTGACCCCTGGCCAGAGAAAGCAGAGGCGACCGCTGCAGGGGGGTCCCGAGGTGCCTCCCCCACCCCTGCTGCTGGCGCCAGCTTGCCTGGCCCCACGGTGAAGGCACGCTTCCGCAGCCTGCTCAAATCTGCCTGGCTCAATGGCCTGGCGCTGCCCACTTGGGGCCACAAGGCCTCGGGGCCGGACCGGACCGCACCACGCCCGCAGCTGTTGGGCAGCCAGAGCCACCAGCTGTAGCCTTGGGTCAGCACTGCTGTTTGGAGATCTGTGGATCGCTCTAAGCCCCGCTTCTGCCGTTCCAGCTACTGAGGGCCAGGAGCAGACTCAGCCTTGTGGTTTTTCCAGCTCTTACCCTGCTCCCCACCCCTCACCCCAGGCTGGGCTGAGAGCCTCTGAACTTTTAACTTGAGGGTGTTTATCAGAAAGGATATTTCCTATTAGAGAAAACCTGTGGGCCTTGGAGCACAACAGACTTGGACTCGAGTCCTGGCTCCTGTTCCTGGCTGTGTAACCGGGCAGGCCCCTGCCTCTTGTGCCCACGGTTCTCCATTTGTAAAATAGCACAACACAGCCTACCTCACAGGGTTGTTGTGGAGTGATGCCCGACACACACCCGTCACGGTTTGCTCTCTGCTTCCTGTCTCAGGACAGGAGACGGGAGCTCGGCCGGGGCCTTCCTCTAGAAAGTCTGTGTGTGTCGTATTAGAGTGGTCCCTTGTCCGGTGTATGTGGCTCACACACTTTCTAGAGTCATTTCCGAGGGAAGCTTAGAGCTGCAGTCAGCGTTCAGGGTTTGACCCTAACCCCCCAGTCTGGAGCTCCCTGAGGGGGCCCCTCCCCTTCCACAGGGGTGCAGGGATGCAGCCCGGGGCTGGCATCCTTGTCCTGCTGCTTTCGCCCCTGGGAGGCCCTGGCCTGTGATGAACTGACCCAGTGACTTCCCTGCGCTGCTGCCGTGACCTGGTGTGTTTTCCCAAGGAAGTTGTGTGTTTGCAGGAAGCCAAGCAGCTACAGGGACTCAGGGACTAAAAGGACAGGCTGAGTGACAGCTCAGCCCTGGAAGTCTCCGAAGATGTCAACTAAGTAAGGACTTCGGCCCTCCTCACACCAGGGTCCCAGCAGCCAGGCCTGCTGTGGGTTAGCTCCTTGCAAGGTGCTGAACTGAGCCAGAGGCTGGCAAGTTGGGCCCCTGGCCTAGTTAAGGTTTGTAATAGGGCTGTGGGCCCTGGAGAGAGGCCATTAAACATTAAAAGCGTTTGGGCTGTTTTTGGACCTGAGGCTTAACTTTGTCCTAACGAGGGGAGGGCTATGTGTCGTAGGTTGGCTCCACGTGTCGTCACCAGGTCCCTCGCCCTTCATTCGCAGTCTGCAGCTCTCTGCTCCCAGCCCACATGTGCCGAGGCTCCAGCACCCTCTGCCCGCTAGCTCTGGCCATGTGGGTCCTGGAGGTTGCTAGTCTGCAGCCCACTGCCCCATGAGAAATGCTAGTCACCAGACACCATCGCATACCCCTCTCCCGGGACCAAGGACATGCCTGCTAAGTTTTGGGTAGGACAAAGCTGTCCCTATCCCCCCACCCCACCCCTGGGACAGCCCCTCTCTCAGCTGGGCTTAGGTTCCCTTCAGACACCTTGCCTCTGCTGGCCTGTATTCCTACAGTTTGTTCTTAGGGCTGCTGAGCTTGCTTCCTAACCATCTATCTGGGCAGAGCCAGTCCATGAGGGCTGGTCGCACCTACCAGCATCAACTCTAATATCTGTGGGTTTTCACTGAGCTCAGCTACATTATTGTGTAGACCCGTTGCCTCCTGTACTCTGACCATATAGGCCTGAGGAGTGCCCTGGCCTTTGATGGGGGAAGGGAAGCATGTGTCCAGTCGTGTGCAACTCTTTTTGACCCCGTGGACGGTGTAGTTTGCCAAGCTCCTCTGTCCATGAAATTCTCCAGGCAAAAACACTGGAGTGGGTCACCATTCTCTTCTTCAGGGGATCTTCCTGATGCAGGAATCAAACCCAGGTCTTCTGCATTGCAGGTGGATTCTTCACTATGGGCCACAGGGAAACTAAAATGTGAGTTGCCTCTGTGGACTGTACAGGAATTGAACCCACAACCTTGGTGTTAATTGCACCACACTCTAATCAACTGAGCTAACCAGGAAACAGGCAACTCTAACACATGTGACTGTAGGGCAGAACCTGGAGGAAGAATGCAGTGGAAGCTCAGGAGAGGCTTAATGGGGTGGCGTGGTGAGGGCTCAGTGAGAAGGTGTCCTTGGGTTCCAGATGAGATGCTTCCTGCGTGGAAGCCACGTAGGAAGAGGCAGGTGAAAGGAGTGCCAGGCGTGGCCTGAGGAAGACCACGTGTGGAGGTTCAGGGGTAAAGTATCTGGGAAGGATTAGAAGTGTGGCTGGAGTGTGGGAGCAAGGTGGAGAAGGTGGGGCCTGGTTACGGCTCAATCCATCCTGCTGGCAGCTCATTCAGTCCTGCAACCTGAAGAGCTGGGGTGTGGTTCGTGTTGTTTATAGGAAGGTGAAGAGCAGAGAGTCTGAATCACTTGGGGCTACTAGAGGGAGAGACAGGACTGCACTGAATGCCTTGGGTTTTGTCCTCAGTTGCCAGCGCCTTGGTGGATTTGGCTCTGATTCATGCTTTACTTTCTGATTTTCTTTTTCTTCCTTCCTTTCCCCTCTCTGTCTGTCCCTCCTTTCCTGCCTGCCTTGTACACCTACAGCGTCCCCTGTTACCTGCCAGAGTGCACATCCTGCCAGCCATTACAGGGCAGGAACTGAGGCCCCGGGGACAGGACTCTGCACCCAAGTCCATGCGTCCACTTGGGGTCCCAGGGGCGGGGTCAGGGCGGAGCAAAGCTGGAGCGGGGGTGGGGCTGGCTGCCTCTTGGGACAACTCTGTCCTGGGAGCCTGGCCTGAGGGGTCTATTAAGGGGAGATATGACAGTGTTCCAGGGAGCCCCAGCCTAAGTGGTGGGGATGGGTCCAAAGTTCTACCCGAGGCCTCCCATCTGGGAGACAGTGCTACCGCCCGTCACAATTGTTCACAAAGCCCATTCCATTCTTTGTAGGAATATTGATGGCTAAGAGCTGAGGGCAAGGAAGCCAGGGTGGGGTGTGGAAGTGAGTGTGGTGGCTGCCCGCACCCCCTTGAGACTGGAACGGGGCCCACTCCACTGTGGTTCCATCCAAGTGGCTCTTCTGACCCCACAGTTCCCCTGCAACTGGCTAAGTCTCCTGGGCTGGGCTGCAACCAGGCAGGACTTTTCAAGCAGTCACCTGGTAAATGCTCTCCTGGGCCCCATGGAGAAGGGTCTTAGGCAGAGCCCTGGAATCTAGGTTTTAATTGAACTCCCAAGGGGACACTAAGTCAGGAATCATTTCCAGTAACACGGACTACTACTCCCTCTGGGTCACAGGTGGGGAAAGCGGTCCAGGAACTTGCTGATGGTCGCATCAAGTCAGGCGCTGTCCAGACCTAGAGCAGACCAGGGGCCGTGTCCAGTCCTGAGGGTTCGGGGCCAGTGGGGAGCGGAGAACGTTCTGTGCCCGGCTCTGCTCCGCCCTCTGTTGGCTGGGCCCAGACCTGCCCTGGCCTGGCTTCTCTCTGCCCAGGTGGCCTCACTAAGCAACAGGTACAGCCTCTTTCCTTTTACATTAATGAGAGGCAGGTGCTCATGTAAGCCTTCGGTTTGCTTGAGGCCCTGCCCCGTGGCTGCCCCACCTGCTCCACAGCTCAGTACAAACAGCCGAGGGTCCCGACCCACTAGTTTTGCAGCCAGGAGTTAAGCCTGCAGGGAGGTGAGTGAGGGGGCAGCTCTGTAGGGTGTCACAGGTGAGGAGGAGAGCGGGGCTGTGGGGGGTTGAGGGGCATGAAGACACCCCACCCCCAACCTCCACGGCTTCCTCCCTGGCTTGTCACTGAGGGGTTGAGTGAAGGGGCTGTTTTCCCTTGGTCCCCGAAAGGGAAATGGAGCAGGGCTCACTCCCGCCTGACAGGACATGCCTCTGCTGACCCCAAAGGCCCCTCTAGAGGTGGGAGTGGTTGCCTCAGACCCTGGGGCCACCCACAACCCTGCCTGCTGCCCCGAGGCCCGGCCCCAGCTGAGGAAGCAGGGGTGAGCCTGGGGGGTATGGGGAAGGCGGCGGGGGGCTCTGGCCAGTGGCACCAGGCCCTGCTGCTGGCTGCTGTCTTCTCTGCCCTCCGGACCTCTGCCCGGGCAGCTTCCCCAGCCCCCACCCCTTGTACTCCCCAAGGGGGTGCCCAGCCCAGTCCAGGGCCGGCCTCCAGCGCCCAGGGTAGGGGAGGGGCCACAGGGCCCTCCTCTCTCTCCTCTGGCTGGACTGAGGTTGGCAGGCAGGTGGGAGGCTCCTTGGGGATGCCAACCATGGACATTCTAGCTGTTGCCCACTCAGGCTTGTAGCCACCCCATCTGGCCTTCCTCACCCTGCCCCGGCCTCAGCCTGCACCGGCCACTCTGCTCCCTGCACCCCTGCCTCTGTCTTCCAGGGGCCCAATTCCCAGGCCCCTGTGCCTTCTCAGGGCAGTAGGGACCTAGGCTCCTGGAAAGGGGGTGCTGAGCCCCTGAGCTCCTTGGAAGGACCTCAAGAGGCCCCTCCAGTGACTGCCAGGCCTGGCAGGGGGCCCTCTGCTCCTCTCCACCAGCCCCCAGATAAAATCAACAAGCCCCTGTCCTTCACATGGAGGGGTAGTGAGGCTAGGGCAGTCCTCTTTCCTCCTGATGGTTCACAGCATGGGATTCCAAGAGTGGCGACTTCTTCTCAAACCCTGCTAAACCTCCCTTCCCCAAGCCCCACTGTCAGAGGGACTGGGGTTTGGCTTGGGGCCCCACAGCAGAAAATCTAGAAGCTTTCGCCAGCCTCTTGCCTGCTGAAGGCTTGGCCCTCCTTCCAAAGGGTCCTCAGTGAGGCCTGGGCTCCCACCCACCATGTGATGAAAGCCTCTGCTTGGGGAGACCTGGGTCCCCCAACAACCCTGGGCCATGCCCGCCTTTCTGCAAAACTTGGCACCTCCTTGATATGGGAGAGCCAAGGCCACCCTGACCAGACTTCCCTGACACCTCTCAGCTTGCCGCCTGCTGGCTCTAAGGAACACGGATGTCAGCTTCCAGGGGACCTGTCTTCCCCAGCCCCGTCTACCAGCACCCTGCCATTGCTAAGCCCCGCAGGTGGCACGAGTTCCAGCCACTACACCTGGTCCCCACCAGCTCTGCCTGCTGCTTCCCCAACACCGCCTTCTAGCCTGATGGGTGTCCCAGGCCCTCAGCCTCTGGTTCCCCAGTCCTTGCCAGTTGTCCAGCTTGGAGCCTTTCTGGACCTGATGCTGCCCCAACTGGAGGTAGCGCAGGCCCCTCTCCTGGCCTGGATGCTCCTGGCCCCAGCCCCTGGCAGCCTAGTTTCCTCCAGCACTCCTCAGGACTGGTGGGGACGGAACCTACCAGGATTCTTGGCCTCCTTAATCAATAGAAATCGATCAGAGGCCAGACAGGAAATTCGGGCAAGTCTTTACTAGGGCCCCTGCTGCAGCAGGGAGGAGCCAAACAAGCAAGTTTCCCTTGCTTGCTTGCTCTCAGGATGGCGGTGGTGGGGGCGAGCAGGTTACTTATATGGGTGAGGGTAGAGGTGTGTTCAGGGGTTGGATCGGAGGGCGACTTAGGTGGTTTGCCCACCCCTTAGGTGGTGCTGCGTGCAGAGGGCATGCACAGTATCCTGCTTTTGTTCCTGGTTCTTCAGAAGTGGCAGCTGGGCTTGTTGGTCTCTTTCTGTGTCATCCAGAATTTGCCCCCACCTGCGCAGAGACGTGTGTCTGGGTGCCTTCATTGCAGCAAAGGGTGCCTGGCCTGCCTCCAGGAGACCACTCCCTGCTTGGCTGGTGCCACGTCTGTGCACCTGGCGTGCTTTCCAAGCAGCCCCAGCAGGTCTCCCTGTTTCCTTGTGGCCCCCAGGCTGACCTCCCTGATGTGGGTCCTAACCTCCAGCTGGGCCCACCCTGAGGCTTCTGCAATACTTCCCTTCATGCGGGTCTTCCTCCCAGGGACCCTTCTGAGCTTGATGGCACAGACTTCAGTGAGGGAGAGCCCAGTGCCCCTTCCCCCTTGGCTCTGTGGCTGGGAACCCACACCAGGGTCTCAGACCAGTCCAGACCCACAGCCTCCTCCTTTTTGACTGCCGGCCCATCCACAACCTGGACACGAGCCCCTGGGCATGTAATGACCCCCAGGACATCACCCGCAAGCAGAGCTTACGGGCACTAGGCCCTGGCTCTCAGGGCTGAGCCAGGCAGCGGGAGTGTCCCTGGGCAGAGGGCTCAGTCCTGAGGACCCAGCTGTCCTCCCGCCTTGGCTGCTGGAGCCCCCAATTCGACTCACTCAGGAGTCCTGGAGACCACCGCAGGAGGCCATAGCCAGCATCAGGGAGGGCCTGGTGTTTCTGTCCCTCTTTTTATGTTGCCCACTTGGGTGTGAAGGCCTGGGCGCTTTGGGGGGACTGTAAGTCCCCTCTGGTCAGACTTGTGGGACCGCCCCTGTCCCACAGGCAGGTCTGAGCCATCCAGGCCCAAAGACAGAGGGACTCTGCTCTTCCCTCGAGCAGAGTCCCTCTGTCTTTCCAGCCGACCAGCAGGCTCAAAGCCCCGGTTATGGTTGGGTGGCCTGTGTCCCATTCCACTCTGTCCCTGGCTCCATTCATGGCCTAGAATGTGGGTACCTTACAGTTGGAGGTCACAGATGGCAGGCTGTTACAGCGTGGCCTGCCTGTGCCCAGGGCCTGGCCACCAAGGCTCCCATGCCCTTCTCCACTCCCAAGCACATCATCTACGCACTGCTCATCCCCCAACCCCAGCCCCGGCTCAGCCTGGAAGTCATCCTGACAGTAAGAATAGTGCCACCCAAGTTATGGGCTGAGCAAGGAGAAGCCTGCTTAGGGGGTGGCTGGTAAAGGGCCTGAGGCAAATGTCTGGGAATTCCTCCCTGCTCATTTTCCTTTCTCCTTGGCCCCCAAAGAAGGCAGTTTTCTCCTGCCCGGCCCCAAACACACATTGCTGCCCCTGACTTTTCTCTCCCTACCCTCGTGGGACTGATGCTTTGTTTTGTCCTGGGTTCCATGTGAGAGGCAGTTATCTCTCCTTTTCTCTTCAAGGCCAGCTGAGGTAGTGAAGGATAGATCCCCCATGGCCCCAGCTCTTAATGACAGAACCGAGCCCAATCCTTCCCTGGTGGCCATGCCCAGCGGAGTCCATGCTTCGAGGCCTCCCTCTTCTCCCTCCAGGTGCTTCCTGTCCTCCTTGCCGGCCTCCTAAAATCTAGTCTGATTCTAGTACATCTGCTAGGCTCCATGCGTTGGGTAGGCTGCTAAGCCTAGATTTGGGTCCCTGCCTGTCTCTAAAGCCCCTTCCAGGCTGAGGAGGGGCCTGGCCTCCCCTGCTGGCTAGCCCACCGGCAGAGTCCTCGCCACACCGGCTCCCTGCAGCCAGAGTGAGGGCCAGTGGAGTCTGGGGGCAGATTCTGCCTGTCACCTCAGATCTTCCCAGCACCGTGGCAGCCAAGGTGGGCCAGCGCATGGGTACCTCCTGCCCCTGGTGCATGGGCCTGGCCTCACTCAGCCCCAGTGGTGTGCGTTGGGGATGTGCTGCCCACTGTCTCCTGGAACATGCCCGTTGCTGCACTTTTGTCCCTCCTGGGTTCCCTGGCTGACCCTGTGAGGATGCCTGTCACCTACCCTTCTGACTGCCCCGCGGCCCAGCTCAAACCTTCCCCTAGCCCTACGAACCTTTTCCCCATGGTTCGTCTTCCACTTCCTGCCTCCTCACTGTACAGCTTTCTGTAGGTGTTCATCTTAGGGCTGGGTTTTAAGGGATTGCATGTGAGAGTTGAAACTAGGACCCAGATGGCTGTGATCCCCTCAGGGTAAAGCCCTCATCTGCCCCAGCCTCACCTTCTAGAACAGCCCAGAACCCTGCCTCCTTTTGTTTCGGGCCTTCTGGGAGCTGAGGTTGCCCTTGTTTGCCTTCCAAGGCAATATCGACATCCTCTTATGACAGCAGGGGTTTTCCCTGATTAGAGTCTCTGTGGCAAAACAAAGCTAGAGTATTGAGAATAGAGAATGGCCTGGGGCCCCTATTCACTGTGTTAATACTCTGATGGTGTTATGCTCTTCAGATATACCTCGGAGCACCTGGAGCCCATGAAACTGCCTGTCACCTTGTTAATCCTGCTCAGAATGAAAGCCAACTCAAGCCCACGGAGCAAGCCGAAAGCAGGTGCAGCCCCTCCATCTCCACAGCCTCTGAGCTGGGAGGACATTGTTTCCAGGGCCTGGGGGCAGAATCAGGAGGACAAGGCTCCATAGGCTGTCCTCTCAAGGGGTGGTTCTGGGACCAGCACTGCCAAACCTGGCCCTTCTCCTATGAGTCTACTGGCCCCAGAGATAGCAACCATCTTGTCCAGGAGCAGAGTGGAACCTTGGACTTCCTTCTCACTCAGCTGCACTTTCCCCACCCCTGCCAGGTGCTAGAGCAGCCAGGCAGGATGGGTCCTGTAAAAGCCTCTCCTCTCCTTCCCATCTGGTTAGGAGGGGGAGGGAGGAGATGGGTTGGCTTCCCTGCCAGCTCATCTCCTGTTTGAGGAGAGATGGCATCTGGGCTGCAGCATCTCGTTCTTAGATGAGAAAAGTGAAAAATGAAAGTGTTAGTCTCAGTTGTGTCCAACTCTTTGTGACCTCATGGACTATAGCCCGCCAGGCGCCTCTGTCCATGGAATTCTCCAGGCAAGAACACTGGAGTGGGTAGCCATTTCATTCTCAGGGCATCTTCCCGACCCAGGGATCTAACCCCAGTCTCCTGCATTGTAGGCAGATTCTTTACCATCTGAGACACCAGGGAAGCCCCCCTGGTTCTTATCTGGCCTTGGGCAAGATACCCTCACTTGCTTCCTAATCCAGGTACCCA
This sequence comes from Aepyceros melampus, assembly GCA_006408695.1. NCBI lineage: Eukaryota > Metazoa > Chordata > Mammalia > Artiodactyla > Bovidae > Aepyceros > Aepyceros melampus. Next base: position 239,226 of record SJXQ01001409.1, on the reverse strand, counting down.
GGAGCCTAAGTCTGTCTCCCTAGAGGTCCTTAAACCCCTCCCCTGGCAGTCCCCTCTCCTAACCCTGAGGGACCCAGGGCACAGCCATTCCCAGGGCTGCCCCACCAACACGCTCTGGTCACCGCAGCTTCCTGCTGGAGCCTTGGGGCCATCGTCTTGCCACCTTCCAGCCCCCTGGGTGGACATCTAGCCCATAGTTCTTGGGCCCTGGACTTAGACCTGAAGGTCTTTCTGTGTTGATGAATCTTCTTGGCAGATGCAAGACACAGCTTTGCTGGATGTCTTAGGCAAGGTTAGGCCCCCTCCCTGCAGCACTGACATCTGTTTGTCAAGCCTCAACTAGGCTATAGGCTGAGGGTGGGGATAAGGTCTCTCTTATGTGGACAAGATCCCAGGAGGAAATTTGTTTAAGCTCGTGGCCCCTGCAGTCTCTCTTTTGGGCAAGCCGCGCCCCTGCCCCCGCCCTGCCACAAGCCCTGGGCTTCTCAGGTTGTGCTAGTGGTAAAGAACCTGCCTGCCAATTCAGGAGACACAAGAGACCTGGGTTCAATCCCTGGGTCGGGAAGATCCCCTGGAGGAGGACATGGCAACCCACTCCAGTATTCTTGCCTGGAGAATCCCATGGACAGAGAAGCCTAGCAGGCTACAGTCCATGGGGTCGCAAAGAGTTGGACATGACTGAAATGACTTAGCATGCATGCATGCCACCCTCCCTACTTCAGGCCAGCAGAAGCCTGAGCGCACAGCCAAGCCTGGTGGATGGTCCCCAAGTGCTGATGACCTTGGCCAACTGCTTGTGGACCTGAGCTCCCTCACTGTGGCTGGTGAGTGACACCCCTCCCCAAGTCTGCTGTCCCTCCAGGGGCTAGGCCTGGACCCAGCTGACTTTTGTCTACTTCCAGCCCCTCCAGGCTCCCCCTGAAAATACCTGCCTTGCCTATTGCCTCATCTGTCCTTGACCCTCACGGACATTGCATCTCTTGTCTACCAGCTCCTCAGCAGAGACACAGCCACCTTGATAGGCCTGGGCCTGGCCTTGGAGTAGCCAGGGGGTCATGCTTTCCTTGGAGGCAGAGTGCCCATCCCTGCCTGCCTCCAGCTCCTGCAGGTGCAGTGGGAGCGAAGCCCCTTCCCTGGCCTCCAGCAGGTGCTGACTCAACATTCCAGTGCATGTTGCAGGGTGGGGGGTTTCAGCTGACAGCACTTTCCCTGGCGTGCAGGCCCTGGAGAAGCCCTGGCCCAGTGGGCTGCCTTGTTCCTGCCCTGCCACCTCCGCAAACCTGAGGCTGCAGGCCCGGCCCCTGGGTGGGCAGCAGAATTTTCACCTTTCTGGTGCAGATGCTAGCCCACCTCTGCCATGGGCACGTAGTCAAGAACGCAGACTCTGGAGTCAGGAGCCTGGGTTCTGAGCCCAGCCCTGTGACTGTCACTTTTCTCTGCCTCCCTTTCCTCAGCTGTGATGTGGGGATGGTAGCACCTGTGTCACAAGTACTTGGTGAATGCTAGGTGGTTAGAATGAACTGAGTTCTGGAGGTGGCAGGTGGCGTGATGAAGGTAGCATTGCACATTCACCTCTGAGCCTCTATTTAGCTGGACAATGGGGTGGCACAGCTCCAGAATTGCTGAGAAACAAGTCTGTGTGATGATGGGTCATGGGAAGTGTCTTGCAGGCACCATCAGGCCCACAGGGAAGACTGGCTTAGGAAAGACTCGATCATCTGTGTTGCAGAGCTGGCTTGCCAGGCCCTTTCGCCCTCCGGCAGACCCTGGTGATGTCTGCCCAGCCCGGCGTCCATCTGGCTGGCTCACCTTGCCAGGTAGACCCTTTCTCCTTATGTGGTGCAGGTATTGTCACCTTACCTCCAGAGAGACCAAGCTAGGTCCCCACGTGTGGGTTCCCTTCCCTGTACCCTCTCCCTCAAACCCACAGAAGTCACTGGGTGTATCTGAACTCTACCTTCATACAAGGCCTCACATGATGCTCAGTAGCCTGGTTTCTGGAGGAGGCAACCAAAACCTGAAGATCAGGGAGACTAAGCTTTACCACCAAGCTTGGCCCTCAGGCTCATTACTGCTTATCTCACCCCCTTCTCTCCTTTAGTCATGTCCAACTCTGTGCGACCCCAGAGATGGCAGCTCACCAGGCTCCCCCGTCCCTGGGATTCTCCAGGCAAGAACACTGGAGTGGGTTGCCATTTCCGTCTCCAACGCATGAAAGTGAAAAGTAAAAGTGAAGTCACTCAGTCGTGTCCGACTCTTAGTGACCCCATGGACTGCAGCTACCAGGCTCCTCCGTCCATGGGATTTTCCAGGCAAGAGTACTGGAGTGGGGTGCCATTGCCTTCTCTGTCTCTCCTTTATCCCCAAAATGACTCTCATGGTAAGGACGGCAGCTCCAGAGAATAAGGCTGGCATAGCCCTCCCTCCTTAAGAAAAACACCAGCAGGAATAGGGACTTCCCTGGTGGTCCAGTGGCTAAGACTCTTTACTCGCAATGCAGGGGGCTCAGCTTCAATCCCTGGTTGGGGAACTAGAATGCAATAACTAAGACCTAGCACTGTCAAATATTTTTTTAAAAAGAAAACCATTAGCAGGGATGTTTTAGGTATCCTGACTGCCAGGAGAACATCTACCAGGGCCTATTCCTAGTCCTTGGCCTGCTCTGGCCCTTGAGTCAAAAGTTGTAGAAAGAGGGGGCTGCCCTTGAGTCAAAAGTTGTAGAAAGAAGGGGCTGACCCAAGATGGATGCTGGTCTTCTGGGTACCAAGGGGTAGGGCCTTGGGGGGCAGGGGCCCTTCAGAGGTATGAATGAATGATTGCCTATTCCAGAAGTACAGAGGACTCTCCTGGCCTCGTGGGGCCCCGAGTAGCTGTAGCTGCCAACTGCAGTTGACTCTGTGGTGATCTTCCTGTTGACCTTCTCTGGCATCTTGGTGTCAGTTGCTGTCTTCGGCTGGGTAATCCCATGGTCTGGGCCCTAGGCTCCTGGGTCCTCTCATTGGGCCTGCTGGCTCTTCTTTAGGTGGAGGGAGCCTTTCAGGTAAGACTAAGCTGGAGTCCCCTTCCATTCTTCCCTTTCAAACCCCGTGGTTTGAAAGACCACGGGGACTTCCTTGGTGGTCCAGTAATTAAGAATCTGCCTTCCATTGAAGAAGGTGTGGGTTCAATCCCTGGTCTCAGAGCTAAGATCTCAGTTGCCTCTTGGCCAAAACCCAAACATGAAACAGAAGCAATATTGTAAAGACTTGAAAAGGCCATCCCTCTGTGCTACCAGATTTCTCACCTCCCAGGGGGCCAAGGACTGGTTGAGCTTTGTGAGTCATGGCCTTCACCTACCTGTGTCCTCCAGGAAAGCTGCCTCCACGGCCCTACCCTCAGGCCTCTGAGGGGCTCTTAGCCTGGCTTCCATGCTAGGTCTCCCAGCCAGGCAGTCTGTTCTCGGCACTAGGCCTGCCCCACGGCTCCAGCCTCCCCTGGTGCACACCCAGTGCTCTGGTTTGCTAAGTAGCAACCAGGCCTCACCTTGGCCACCGGCCCCCGAAGCCCTTTGGTCTGAGGGTGGCCAGCCCTAAGGCGGAGGTGACGCTGGGACCACACTTTGCCCCCCAGGAGTCCCCATCCCCACCCTTGAACCTGTCAGTCCTCTGCCCCACCTCCTCCTCCACTCTGAACCTCTCCCATGTCTTCCTGTCAGATGACTGCCTAGAAACAAAAGCAATCTCTTACACCAAATTCTGATTGCTCCTGTTGTTTAATTTTCCATACCCTAAACAACTAGAGTTTGTCTTGAGGCCAGTAATACCTCTAGCCCCACTACCGTGTCAGGCCAGGCGTGAGTAAGCCAGCTCTGTTCCCCTTCCCGCATCTTCTGCAGCCTCCATCTTGCCATGTTCTGCTCCCCACAGCCTGATCTGAGTATGACGGTGACCTGGATGGTTTTCCCAGACCTTGACTGGAGGTGGCTGCTGTGGCTAACACCTGCTGGTCTCCCTGGTGGGGGTGGTGAGGGGCTGCTCCCCCCAGCCCACCTCTGTCGCTCCCTCGGAGTCTAGTTCTTGGTGGAGCTGGAAGGAAGGAAGCCCCCCGAGCTGTAGAGACCTCAGGCTAGGGCCTTTCTGCTCTGGCTCTGCTGCTCAGGCCTGAGCGCTGACTCTGGAAGGCTGGGAGCTGGTTGGGGCAGGAGGAGAGGTCTGGAATTTGGTTTCACTGGAGGAGCAACAGCAAGAAGTGGCACCTGGGGGTGGAGGAAAGGACAAAAACTGGGATCCAGGAATCACAAGGTACCCCAGCATGGTGCTCCCCACCCTCTTCCGCATCCACCTGCCCTGGGGTCCCCACTTCTCCCAGGCTGAGGAGTCACTGCCTGGTGCTCCAGTGGTGGAGGCAACCCCTCCCACCCCCAGATCTCTTTCCCTGTCCCAGCTCTCCTGGCCATGTGGGGCCCCGGGTTCTGTCTCTGTCCACCCACCCACTGCAGCATTTCTGAGGCTAAGTGGAGCCCATTTACCACCCCGGGATCAGCGCCCATTAGGGTGTAAACTTTTGGGGCACAGTGATTGTACTTCCCAGGCTCTGTCAACACCCCCTGGGAAATGTCTGCACAAAGCCTTGGCAGCTGGGAGGCAGACCCCACCCAGAGTAAACACCCCAGAGGGACTGACCCCTGTGCCTTACCGTGTTTGGCTGGACACACCAAAGCAGGTCGTCCACTTCCACACCTGGAATGGGAAGGGTGGGGTCAGGCCAAGCTTTCCAGCTGGAAGACCCTCAGCTCCCTTGGGTGGGCTCAGGAGGGAAACGAGCCCTCACCTTGACTCACAGGGTCAAGGGTCCAGCATGTCTCTCAGGAAAGCACCCCTGGCCCAGACAGACACTCACCAGGACCAAGATGAGCGCAATAAACAGGAGAGCCAGGATGATGAGCGCCACAGCATAGCAGGAAATGGAGGTTTCAGGCTGACCTGAGGATGCGGAAGAAAGCAGGGAGATGGCTGGGGTTGGTCACCACTCTTCTAGACCACAGACCTCTGAGAAGGCACAGCCAGGCCTGCAGAGAAGTCCCGAGTGAAGGGTCCTTGCCCAGAAGTGCTGCAAGAACGGAGCTCTGAAGCTGGGGCCACCTTGGATGGCTCCCAGGAAGAGGAAGCCGGGCTTGGCCCCTAAAGATCAGCAGGAAGAAGGGAGGGGAGGAGGGGGCGGCAGGCCACAGAGTCAGGGCAACCAGGGGCAGCGAGGCAACAGGCCTGAGGCCGGAGGCAGATGGATAGAAGAGAGGGAGGGAGGCACTGACCGAGGTCTGGGATGACCATCTTCACAGAGAGGCCCTCAGCTTCCCGCAGGGCTTGAGAGCTTGGAGCACGCAGCCCTGCACGATGGCTTGGGCCGGCGCAGGCCTGAAGAAAGTGGCGGCCACCCTGGCGGTCAGTGGGTCAGGCCTGGCCGGAGGATCATCACCAGTGTCAGGAGGCTGGAGAGCCTGGGGGCCTCACTCAGGAAGGCTGTTTCTCTGAGCCCCTGACCCCACCCACAGTCCAGCCCTGGGCCCCAGGTCACCCAGAGCCACCAAGGACTTACTGGAACTTCTCCACCACCACTTGGCCGAAGGGCTCCAGAGGCCTGAGGACAGTGGTCAGCTGAGGAGCAGAGAAGGCAAAGAGGGTCACAGCCTTACTGCAGCCTTGTTGGGGCCCCACCCTGAGGCCTCCAGCCTCCTGCTCTTCCCTCCCCCTCTCCACTTCACCCATCTCGTCAGTTGCCCCCGAGGTTTCTGGGACTTAGGGCTGGTTTTGTCCTTCAGGGCCTCAGTGAACGGTTGGTCCAGGATCTGCAGCCACACTTCGCAAAGCACCAGCTCTGCTTTCTCCCCTAGATGGGCGAGGAGGTGGGCATCAGCCTGCGCCCCTCTCCCAGGAGCCCTGGGGTGCACACCCCAACCTCTGTACTCTCAGCCAAAGGTCAGCCAAATCCAGTCTGAGGCTCAGTCCAGCCCTGCTGCCTTAACCCATGAGCTAAAAAAATTTCAGATAGTTGAAAAACATCAAAAGGATGGTATCCTGTGGCACAATTACATGACATTCAAGTCTCCGCAACCGTCCGGTTGTACTTGCGCACAGCCACGCCCATCTGTCTACGTGATGTCTATGGCTGCCTTCTCCCTATAAGGGAGCAGTCAAGTAGTTAGGACAGACACGATGGCCCACAGAGCCTGCCTATCTAGCTCCCCATCTAAGGTCCCACATCTGATTCTCTGTGGCCCCAGGACAAGAGTATGTGGGACTGAGATGAAGTTCTGTCCATTCTCCAAAGGAGGAACACTGAGACCCAGAGAGATTAAGAGGCTGCCGGCCAAGGACACCCAGGGATCCCACCCTGACTCACCGTTGGCCATGATGCTGGATTTCTGGACAGCAGGATCCATTATGTTCCAGGCCAGGTGATTGGCCAAGCCAGGGAGGTGGGTACCTACGGGGGTCTGGAACTTGTATTCGATGTAAACGCCCACCCACTGGTCCGCATTACTAGGGCAGGTACAAGGGGGGAGTGCAAGGGTTACAGACTTGGCCAGCACGTGTTTCTAGAAGCAGGCATCCAGGCTCCCATCCCAGCACATTCTCAGGCTAAGGGCTCCCTGCCTCCTAAGGCAAAGCTGTACAGGGCCAGCTGGGGGTACCTGGGACAAAACCCTCCCCTGGTGGCCCCTGAGCCCACAGCTCCTGTGGCCTGGCTCACAGCTCACTCTGCCCCAGGGCAACCCCCAAGAGAGGAGGAGGGCAGGCTGGGCTGCAGGGGGAGAGCCCCACCCACCTGAAGAGGAGCAGGGGGCCCTCCTGGGGATGCGCTGAATAGAATTCTGCCACCACGGCTGTGACCTGTGGGGAGTCCTGGAAGTCAGAGTGGGCCTGGAGCTCTCTCCTGAGACCCAGTGTCGGGTGAGGAGGGAGAGGACTGGGGTGAGGTGACTGAGCAGCTCCTTAAACCTTGCGTTCTGGGTGCCTCCCTTGCTCACCCTAGTGCTGGCCCTAGGTAGGGGTGTCTGGTTACAGAGCCTGACCATAACCCTCTGGGATGACCTGTTGCCTGCCCCAGACAACCTCCCCAACATCAGGCAGAATGTCATTCCTCAAATTGGGGCCCAGTGGGTAGGGCTGTGTGCCCTTCATGCCTGCCTCCCATAGGGCCGTGGCTGGGGGCTGCCCCACCCCTCACCCCCAAGCCACAGAGGCCTGCAGTCAAGGAAGGCAAAGTGAGTCCCAGGCTTTGGAGGGCAGGCCAGAAGCCACCTCACCTGTGGGAGGATCTTCTTTTCCAGCAGGACAGAGGGGGCAGAGCTGGGCAGGAGGAGCAGGGGATGGAAGGGCTCCATGACTGTGAGATGGATGTTGAGGGTCTCAGGGCCAGGTCAGTCAGGTTGGACCCTGAGAGCCACGGCTAGGAGTTCAGGAGGCCCTGGGAGCCTCCTGATCCACCACCCTTTGCCTCATGGCTGGGAAAGGGGGTGCACCTCTCTATGGAGCACCCCAGCTGTCCCTGGGCACCAAGGAAGGGGGTGGGGGAAGAGGGGCGGGCAGAGACTCACCATCCGAGGCGAGGCTGCTCTCATCCAAGGACAGGTTCCCCAGCATCCGCCCTGCAGCCTTCACTCAGCGGTGCAGGGTCCAGAGGACTTCACGGGCAGAGGGGCCTGGGATGTGGCCCTCAAACACAAGGGAGGCATTCCCAGCTGTGGAGTTGGGCCTGTGGACAGGCTCCTCCTTACCAGGGGTCCAGGCGGGACAGGGAGAGCCCTGGGGGATGAATGAAGACCTGGCTGGCTCACAGGACCAGGGTCCTGAGGAAGGAGGGAGCTGTGGGCCGGGTCGCTGTGTGACATCAACCCTCTGGGCCTCAGCTGGGCTCCTAGCTAAAGTGGGGATAATGACTCCTTTCAGCAGGGCTGTGCGGGGACTAATGGTGCAGCCAGCAGAGCACACAGCAGGTGCTTGGGAAAGCCAGTCCCCTTGGACAGCCCAACAAACTGGCTCTGATGGGAACACTGGGAATCCCGCCCAGGGAAACAGCCGCTGTGAGCAAGCAGGAAGTCAGCCTGAGCCAGGCTGAGAAAAACATCTTCGGTGGTATCACAAGGAGTAGGGGGTCAGGAGAGAGGGAGGTGACAGGCCTGAGGAATCTCTGTAAGCCTGTGGGAGGTGGGCCATGTGGCCACATCCCAAGGAGGCAGCCTGGCCTGAGCACGGGGTTGAAGGAGTTTGTGGGGAAAGATCTGAAAACAAGCAGCCTCAGGACCCAGACTTCCTTCATCCTTCCCCAGAGTACCTTCTCCTGGGTTTGGGAAGACAAAGCCTCTGTTCAGACCCAGGGCAGGGAATCCAGAGACTGATTTCATTTCAGAGGGGAAACTTTCTAACCAACTTGGTCAAGGAAAGATAGTGGTGGTGAACTTCCCATCACTAGGTATAACCAAGCTTCCATCAAGGTCCACACTGAGCTCACAACTCATATGGGGCTGTGATGATTTGGACTTTCTCAACCTTTTCTATAAGATTTCAGGACTGGCATCTGATGACCAAATCTGGTTTTAGGGCTCTCACAGCATCCTCAGAGGCTCAGAAGCAGATGACACCACCCTTATGGCAGAAAGTGAAGAGGAACTAAAAAGCCTTTTGATGAAAGTGAAAGTGGAGAGTGAAAAAGTTGGCTTAAAGCTCAACATTCAGAAAACAAAGATCATGGCATCCAGTCCCATCACTTCATGGGAAATAGATGGGGAAACAGTGGAAACAGTGTCAGACTTTATTTTTTTGGGCTCCAAAATCACTGCGGATGGTGACTGCAGCCATGAAATTAAAAGACACTTACTCCTTGGAAGAAAAGTTATGGCCAACCTAGATAGCATATTCAAAAGCAGAGACATTACTTTGCCGACTAAGGTCCGTCTAGTCAAGGCTATGGTTTTTCCTGTGGTCATGTATGGATGTGAGAGTTGGACTGTGAAGAAGGCTGAGCACCAAAGAATCGATGCTTTTGAACTGTGGTGTTAGAGAAGACTCTTGAGAGTCCCTTGGACTGCAAGGAGATCTAACCAGTCCATTCTGAAGGAGATCAGCCCTGGGATTTTCTTGGAAGGAATGATGCTAAAGCTGAAACTCCAGTACTTTGGCCACCTCATGTGAAGAGTTGACTCATTGGAAAAGACTCTGATGCTGGGAGGGATTGGGGGCAGGAGGAGAAGGGGACAACAGAGGATGAGATGGCTGGATGGCATCACTGACTTGATGGACGTGAATCTGAGTGAACTCCGGGAGTTGGTGATAGACAGGGAGGCCTGGCGTGCTGCAATTCATGGGATCTCAAAGAGTTGGACACAACTGAGCGACTGAACTGAATGTGTCCTTTAATTTCCCATGTGGTGCTAGTGGTAAAGAACCTACCTGCCATGCAGGTAGATGTAAGAGACGTGGTTTCAATCTCTGGGTTGCGAAGATCCCCTGGAGGAGGGCATGGCAACCCACTCCAGTATTGTTGGAGAATTCCATGGACAGAGGAGCCTGGTGAGTTACAGTCCGTTGGGACCCAAAGAGCCAGACATGACCGAAGTGACTTAGCACACAGGCACATGTCATTTTTTAAGGGCTCTTGGCCCCAGGGAAGTCCTCTGTCTTCTCTACCAGGTTCAGACAAACCTGGCACCCTGCCCCAATCCTGTAGCTGGAATTGGAGCTCAGAGCAGGCAGGAGGTCCCCCCTAAGTTTATACAGCCAGAGGCACAACCAGATGTGGGCCTCCTGCCTGCCCACTGAGGGCTTTTCTGGCCCTCAAGGTGCGGTGGTGGAGCTGGGCAGGGCAGGGCAGCGCAGCCTGGCCGAGTACACCTGTGGCCTGAGAAGGCGCAGACCAGCTGGCAGATGGGTGGTGGAGCCTGAGAGACTCGCTCGCTCACCTGAATTGCAGGATGCCGACGCCCTCAAAGCTGGAGAAGGCCTCATGATGGAGGGACTGGAGCTGGGGGCAGACAGAGCCAGGTGAGGGCCTTCAAGGCCCCCACTTCTCCACAGCGCCAGCTCACCCTCATTATCTCTGGTCCAGGCCCTGCAGTGGCCTCACTGTCCACCTGGAAATCCTGGGGCCACCCAAGCCTTCCCTACGTGGCCAGCAGAGACCACCTGCCAACCACCCTCTACTGAGAACCGCAGGGCACCCTCAGCTATCCAGCAAACACACAGCCTTCCCAGGCCTTTCCTTCACTGCAGTTTTACTGAAAATAGCTCTCCAATCCAATTAGCCTGTATGCCCGCAGCCACCACCCTGCAGGCGGCAGCCCCTCCTCCTAATTCTCCCCAGCCCAGGCCAGGCCTCAAGTCTTCTCCAGAAAGCCTCTCACCTGTGACCCTGCACCTCAGCCCCTACCCACCTTTCCACCTCAAGGTCCTCACATCCGTTTCCTCTGTCTAGGAAACATTGCTCATTTCATCTGGCTTAGCCTTCTGTCCATCCCAGTTAAAATTCTCCTTCCTCAGAAAGGTATTCTCTGGGCACCCCCTGACCCCAGCTATCTAATCCAGTCTTCTGCTTATCCTATAAGAGATCCCCATACTCAGTCTCTGCAAGAGTCTCTGCCTGGCTCCCCCTTCCTGCTGGAGCCACTCACAGGACAGGGTCAGCTTTCTACCTCTTGCGCTCCCACTGTGCACCCCACATGCTCCTCCCCACACCGATGAGAAGCCCAGGGCAGGTTTCACTCACTCCATACTTCCAGAGCCTCTGTGGGCACCCCGCCCTGGGCCCAGCTGCCCCCAGGGAGCTGTGGTTCACAGGGAGAGGCAAGCTGGGATGGGACAGTGTGGGGAAGGGAGCCGACAGAGGGCGAGATGCCAGCTCTGTGGGGCCAGGGTCTGAGTTGTGGGGGGAGGCCCCTCCAAGGGCCAGGGTAGAGGAGGAATAGCAGGAGCAAAAAACACAGAATAGAGACAGGCCTGTGTGCTCAGAGGCAAGCAGGGTGGGGTCGGCTGGGGTCAGCACTCCTGAGCAGATGAAGGAAGCAGCCCACACCTGGTTTCGGATGTTGTCATGCAGAAGCTGGTACTCTGGGGCGGCAGGGTTCCCAAGTGCCACCACCGAGGCTTCA
>SJXQ01001409.1:174139-227855 GCA_006408695.1 Aepyceros melampus | reverse complement strand
GACAGTCTGGCAGGGACGAGACAGGGAAGGCGACTGGCGGAAGGCCACACCTCCAGGGACTCTGGGGCAGCCAGCAGGAAGGCCAAGGGCACATTTGAGGGAGAGGGTGGCTAAGGAGGCTGGGCTAGCAGGGACCAATGGCCTAGGCTGGACTGTCCACTGAAAAACAGCCATCCCTGTAACCGCCGGAGGTGGCTGGGCAGGTGGAAAACTGGAAGCATTGAGACGGCCTGTGGTTGTGCAGGGGAGCACAGATACAGAAGCGTCCCGGCGGGTTCTGGCTCTGCTGGTGAAGGGGGAACCTGGGCCCATGATGGGTGACAGTGATGCCAATGCGGGTGATGGGGATGTGAGTGGGTATGATGGTGGTGGTAATGCTGATGACAACTGTGAAGAGGGTACTGTTGAGAGCAATGGTGACACTGAAGGACCCAGGCCCAGACTGGATGCCAGACCATTTCTAGAGGAGCCCGAGATCACTGTGAGGGCTGCAGAAGCCGTGTCCAGCACTGACTGCACTGTGGCTACAGGAGGAAGCAGCCAACATGTGACTGATTGATGCAAACGCAAATGGGCCCTGGGGTGCTGAGGACACAGCTTTCTCTGGGGCCCTTGGAGCCAGTGTCAGAAGTGGGGCATTCGCTGGCCTGAAGTTGCTGGGCCCTGATGCAGACGGTGTCCAGACCTTGGGGCTGACAAGGTGCCTGCTCACAGGCTGGGACTGCGATTGTGGAGAAGCCTGCAGTGGTGATATGGCAGCCTTCTCCGGAAACCCAGGGACCGAGATCTCCTCTCCATCTCCAGGTGCAGCCACATAGGACACTGGCTGGGACTTGGGGGTACTGAGGGCTGCAGGCTCAGCCACTAAGGATGGAGCTGGTCTGTGTGTGGTGCCTCCTGGGGTGCCAGAGGGTCCCAAAGGGGCAGTCTGGCTCGGGAAGAGCTGCAAGTCCAAGAGGAAGCCTAGGAGACCTTGCTGGTCCCCAGGGGCCTCTGGGAAAAGGCCTCTTGCCCTCCTGCCAGAGCCTCCCCTGACCTCTCGGCTGAGGGAGAGACCCCTGCAGGGACTGGCACCAAGTGGTTGAATGATGGGAAGAGTATCTTCCTGCTGCCAACTTGCAAAGCAGATGTGCCAGAGGTCCAGGGAGATGGGCCCAGGTCTTCATGAGCGGGAGGAAAGGGCAGGGCGGGAGCTGAGACCACCAGGAGAGCTGCAAACCAGGAGAGCCCTTTTCTATCAGCCGCTCGGTGGGCTGGGAACTGGCCCACAGTCTCAGGTGCCTGCCCTCCCTGCCACCTTCCTGCTTTAGGGGACCCAAGGAGATCCAAACCCTGGCCCCGGCTCTGCCCCGAACCACTGGTCTACCTCCAGAGAAATCTCCCCTCTCTGATCCAAGCCCACCAGAGACAAGGCAACCCTGCTCTGCCACCAGAAAGGGGGACTGTGAGGGTAAGAGGGTACACCTCAAGGGTCCCACTCTTTTCTTCCACCCCAGGGAAGTCCTTTCTGGTGAGACCCAGGCTGCTGGAGGGGCTGGCAAGTGCTGTTCAGCCTCCAGTAAGGGAACGAGGCAATCACCTCGTCACATTTCCAGAACTCAGGATGCTTGAGGGCTGAAAGAGGTGAGGGATGGGGAGGGCCTCACCTCTGAAAGCCATAATGCTCCCTCTGGCTGCAAGGGTGCGCCAGGTTTCCCCAGTGAGTGACACTGAGTGCCCCTGGGGAGACCCAAGCCTGGGGGACTGAGAAGGGGATCCTCTGAGCTGACAAAGCCAGGCTGACATGAAGATAAGGAAGGTCAGCCCTGATGTGGGAGCCATGGGAGTCTCCGAAGTGAACCGGCGGGGTCTGAGATGGGCCTCCCTGGGGCCACACCCCCACTTACCAGCCAGGAGAATCCCAGCAGATGGAAGCCACTGCCCAGCCATGCTGAGGGCTCCTGCTCAGGCTGCCAAGCCCAGAACCAGATGGGAGGAGGCAGGTGGAAGATTCCCTCCAGATCACCCTTCAGGAAAAAGTGCTGCCCAGCCATGAGCTCTGGTTGCCGAAGCCTCCAGCTATGCCCTGAGCTGCGTCTGCCTGGCCTCCTTCCACAGTCCTGCCCTGCAGCTCAGGCGCGAGTCCCTGTGTCCTCCAGCAAAGCCCTTCTCCCCTTGGGCGGCAGGCTCTGTTGAATGGGGACTTTGTGTGCCAGCCCCACAGCCTGAAAGGTTACAGGCTTGAAAATCTATTGAAGAAGAGTGAAAAGTTCTGTCTGGTCTAGGGGTGGGGTGGTCTTCATGGAGATGGTGAGGGTCTCAGCAGTGGTGATGATCTGGGTGGGGGTAGGGAGGTGTTAAGTGGTGCTGATGGTGGGGTGGGGGTGGCCGTGGAGACAGTGGCGGTCACGGCAGACGTGTGATGGTGGTGGAGGTGGTAACTGTGGTGGGAGCCCTGCAGGGGTCCAGGTGCGATGGGACCCGGTGGAGGGCAGTGGTGCCCGTTCCCTGCCCCAGCTACCACCCCATCAGGGTAGGAGGGGAATCTGGAGGAGAGCAGATCAGAGACTAGTCCCCATCATGCCCCCTACACTGGGCCCACGTGGAATCCTGGCCAGAGGCCTGGACTGGGGATGTTGGATGTGGAGGTGGGTAGGCTTTAGGTCAATTGTCCTCCCCAGGTTCCCCTGCAGACCCGGCATTCTGGGCAGACCCAGAGCCTCCTCCTGGTCCTTGCTGTGGTCAGTCCTGCTTTCCTCTCACCACCTCCTTCCTCCCCTCGCCTCAGAAAACACAGGAGGAGAAGGAAGATGGTGGCCCTAAGCAGCTTTGAGCTACTGAGGGCAGGAAGGGCAGGGGTCTGGTGCCTTCATGGGAGCCAGTTAGGCATGGAACTCGGACCATGCTCCACACCTCTCCCTACACCTCCTACAGCCGTAGGGGTTCTCAGCTCTTTCAAAGCCTCTCCCACCAGGCTCCTGGCTTGTGTGTGACCTCCAGGAGGGTCCAAGACTTGTCCCAGGTCACTCAGGACAGGCAGGCTGCAGAAACACCTCAAGGGGAGATAATCCCTAGAACGCTTCACAGAGGAAGTCAGACCAGAATCTCCTGTCCTTCCTGCCTGCCTCTAGCCACCAACCAGCAACTCCTTCCTGAATGCACCCCTTCCCCTTTCTAAGGGAAAAATTCTCCCATGACCCAACCCCACCCTAACACATATATCATCCCAGGATCAGGCAAACACCCCAGCCCAGCTCTTTTCCTGCCGTTCAACCACAGCTCAACTGCTTTGTAAACCCAAGCTACTCTGTCCACATACCCAGAGACAGCCATCTGTACCCAGCCCCTTCTGCGTGAAGAGGTTAAGGGTCCAGGCTCCCCAGGCTCTGGGGTGGATGTTCTCCTAAGGGCAGGCTTTGTTCTTTGACAACTCCTGCCTCCAGGCCTAGTTTCATTACCCCCATTCTCCCACTTGCCCTTCCACAGGTCTAAATTCTGGCCCATGAGCCCATCCCCCAGACCAGGCAATCCACTCCAGCACCCCCATTCCATCTCCCTTGCCTGTGCACCCAGGAAGCCTCTGTCTCGGGAGACATCAGTGTTCCACAAAGGAGATGGTGAGCGCAGCAACCCCAACCTCCGCCTAGATGGGCAGGGCCGCCCCCTTCCCAGGCACCCTTGGGACCAGGAAGGTTTGGTTTCTGATGGCTCTGGTCCAAGAGTGAAGGCCACTCACACCCCAGGCCAGGCTGGACTAGACTCTTTCAGCACTGAGGCTGGCTTAGCAGTGATGGTCAAAACATGAGCTCCCAGGGACAGGAGAGGGGTGAGGGACAGAAACGTGCCTGAGGACCACTCCACACCACTGGGCAAGGGCTCTGGGCTTAGGCTCCAGAGGTGGGAGATGAAGACATGCTCTCTCTCCCCATCAAGCCCCTGCTGATTGAGAACAATCTCACAGAGAAAGCTCAGTCAAGAACGAGGGACTGGGGCTCAGGGCTATGCCTAGGATCAGGGTTTGGGATACGCATGGGGATGAGGCCCAATCTGTATCAGCATCGGTGCTGGAATTTGCACTTGAGCTGAGCTAGACCTGGACTGTCTCTGCTTTCCCCTGTGTTCCAATAGGAAGGCCATCCCAACATAACCTGTCTTCCTCCTTGAAATAAACCGAGTGGGAATCTCAGCCCCAGATCAAGGATTTCAATAAAAACTTTTCAAAGATTCACAACCTCTGGGGCAGGATCCGGAGCCAAGTGTTGGGTAATATTCCTCTTCTCATGGGCCAGCTCAGGCCCCTCCATCAGGGCCTCCCCTCCTCCCAGCTCCACAGCCCTGAGAGGACCACAGTCTGGCCCAGTTATATAGTCTGCTGTTCTGTGTAAGAGCAATGCTCCCTCTCCATGCCCTGCTCCCTAACACAGCTGAGTACAGAGGGGAGTCCTTTCTCTCTGTGATCACTGGGGGCAGTGGATTCCTGGGGCAGGAGGAGGGCTGCACTGCTGGTCATCCCATGACCCTAGTCCAGCACCAAAGGAGAGGGTGTGTGGAGACCCAAAGAGTCCTGGAGATCCGTACAGCAGTGAGCGAGAGGGGGATACCAAGAGGAGAAACAGGACAGGTCATCCCAGGAATGACCAGGCAGACATTTGCCTAGACACACCGGCAGTGGGGCCGGCGGATGCTCAGCTTTGCCTATGTACCTTCCGGAGGTAAGGCCTCTCTGGCTTCAAAGGTGGGTATGAAGCTGGTCCTCCCTTTCTGGATGTCTCTTCCGGGCTCCCAATCCCCTAGTAGAGGAGTAGGGCTGGGGTGGGGTGGGGACCAGCTTACATGACTCATGTCCCCCTTGGCAGGTGCCTGCCCATTCAGACCTTAATTCCCTGTTACTTTGCTCCTTAGAGAAGGGCTGCTATGATGGTTGAGGGCTCTGGCCATTTGACCAGGACAGAACAGGAGGCTCACGGGAGGAACAGGGAGAAGAGTGGGGGAAGGCAGGGCCCTCTGCATCCTCTGCTGAATTCTCAATTCTCCATGAGCCTCTGGCTCTTCTGCCTGGCTGACTTTCATCCTGGCCCACTCCCCAGACCAGCTCTAGCCCATGCTCCTCTCCACTCCCACCCCTGCCCATGCTGCTGAGGTGGCCACATGCTAGCTCTGGGAAGGGACAGGAGAAGCAGTATGAGAGAAGTGGCACCTTCCACTTCATTGTGCTTCCAGGGACGGTGTTCTAGGCCAAGAGGACAGCATTAGCAAAGCTCTACAGCTAACTCAGTTCATGCACAGGAGGAAGGGCAGACCCCTCCCCACCGTCCAGCCACTTTCCAGAGCCCCCACTTCTCCAGCTCCCTCTGGGATCCAGCCCAGGCTCCCCCAGGGTCTCAGTTTACAGCCCTGCCTATCATCACATCACTCAGGTACCCAGGGTGTCCACCCACCTATTCCAAGCATGTTGACAGGGTCAGAATCACTCTGTGAGCCCGTCAGGTGCAAGTGACCAGCAGAAATCCCAGCTGAATCAGGCCAGCTGACTGCTTTCCTGCCTCTGGCCTGCCTCTCCCCTGTCTTTGCCTCACTGGCTACCTGTCCTTCTGCCCTGGGTAATGACAGTGCCCAAGTAGGAAACCTGGCCCCAGACTTGCCCTTTATCTCCAAAGGTGCATCCTCTAAGGAGGGTCAGGGGTCTGACACCTAATGCCATTTTTCCTGGGTTTTTCTACCCAGACTGGTTTCTCTCCTGCTGGAACCTCTGGCTGGATTCCCCTGCTTACCGAGGCAGGCTGTGTGTGGTGTTAAAAGTTGAATGAAAGGAAAATCATGGCTCTCATACAGATGGAAAAATGAACAGATGTTAAAGATTGTGTTTAATTCAGTATTAATGAGGGAACCAGGCAGACATTATGACCAGTTCAGGGGAGAATTCAAAGAAGCCTTAATTTATATGGAATAAAGAAATGTTTAAATAGATTTATGCTGCTGCTGTTAAGTTGCTTCAGTTGTGTCCGACTCTGTGCGACCCCAGAGATGGCAGCCCACCAGGCTCCCCTGTCCCTGAGATTCTCCAGGCAAGAACACTGGAGTGGGTTGCCATTTCCTTCCACAATGCAGGAAAGTGAAGAGTGAAAGTGAAGTCGTTCAATCGTGTCCCAACTCTAGCAACACCATGGACTGCAGCCTACGAGGCTCCTCTGTCCATGGGATTTGCCAGGCAAGAGTACTGGAATGGGTTGCCATTGCCTTCTCCCAAATAGATTTATAAATACTTGTAAAACTTTTTCTTGTTTGCTTGATTATAAACAATTATTTTGCATTGCTATCAGTCATCCTCAACATAAGATTGTAAAAAAAAGTTTAAAAAATATATATTTATATATACACAGTTTCAGAAGAATGGTTTTAATCAAAACAGTGCATAGTTTTCCATTGGAAACATCTAGTAATTTTTTTTTTTATTCAAAATTTCCTTACAGTGGTCAGATTCTCTGAACTGTGAAGCAAAGGAAATGGGGCTTAGTAAGTATTGGAGATGTCAGGGAAGGCTTCCTGGAGGAGAAGAACTGGATAGGATAGGAAAGGGGAGGGCACTAGGAGAGACCACTAGTTATCCCCAAATACTTCTCCTATTTTTCATTACTAATACTATCCCTTCTTCTTCTTCTTCTTTTTTCATACTGCATGGCATGTGGAGTCTTAGCTCCCTAACCAGGGATTGAACCTGCACCCCCTCATTGGAAGCACAGAGTCTTAACCACTGGCTTGCCAGGGAAGTTCCCAACTATCCCTTATTCTTAGCTGGGCATGTGGTGGTCCAGAATAAAGACTACATATCCCAGCCTCTCTTGTAGTAGGTGTGACCATGTGACCTGGTTCTGGCCAATAGGATAAGAGCACCATGATTTCAGTCGCTCAGTCCAACTCTTTGCAACCCCATGGACTGCAGAGCACCATGAGGCGTGTCCTCAACAGGAAAAAGTGTTACTGTTTGTCATTCTCCTTCTTGCTGACTGAAATGTGAAACTCAAGCTCTGGAACCATGCAGTAGAGACTGTGACTGCCAGATGGCAAAGCAAATAGGAAGGTCCGAGACATCCTTGTGAAGCCCCCTGACCAGCTGTGGACTAGCCACCTCCGGACTTGTTTGGGATGAGAGGGAAATAGATGTCTATGTTATTCAACCACTGTTGTTTGGGGTTTTCTATTTTTCATTGCCCTACCAACAGACTGGTTCCAAATAGGAAAAGAAATACGTCAAGGCTGTATATTGTCACCCTGCTTATTTAACTTCTATGCAGAGTACATCATGAGAAACGCTGGACTGGAAGAAACACAAGCTGGAATCAAGATTGCCAGGAGAAATATCAATAACCTCAGATATGCAGATGACACCACCCTTATGGCAGAAAGTGAAGAGGAACTAAAAAGCCTCTTGATGAAAGTGAAAATGGAGAGTGAACAAGTTGGCTTAAAACTCAATATTGAGAAAAAGAAGATCATGGCCTCTGGTCCCATCACTTCATGGGAAATAGATGGGGAAACAGTGGAAACAGTGTCAGACTTTATTTTGGGGGGCTCCAAAATCACTGCGGATGGTGACTGCAGCAATGAAATTAAAAGACGCTTACTCCTTGGAAGGAAAGTTATGACCAACCTAGATAACATATTCAAAAGCAGAGACATTACTTTGCCAACTAAGGTCCCTCTAGTCAAGGCTATGGTTTTTCCTGTGGTCATGTATGGATGTGAGAGTTGGACTGTGAAGAAGGCTGAGTGCCGAAGAATTGATGCTTTTGAACTGTGGTGTTGGAGAAGACTCTTGAGAGTCCCTTGGACTGCAAGGCGATCTAACCAGTCCATTCTGAAGGAGATCAGCCCTAGGATTTCCTTGGAAGGAATGATGTTAAAGCTGAAACTCCAGTACTTTGGCCAGCTCATGTGAAGAGTTGACTCATTGGAAAAGACCCTGATGCTGGGAGGGATTGGGGGCAGGAGGAGAAGGGGACAACAGAGGATGAGATGGCTGGATGGCATCACTGACTTGATGGACGTGAATCTGAGTGAACTCCGGGAGTTGGTGATGGACAGGGAAGCCTGGTGTGCTGCAATTCATGGGGTTGCAAAGAGTCGGACATGACTGAGCAACTGGACTGAATTGAACTGAGCCCTGACTTTACACCTGTATTTGGTAGAAACTATGCCTGCCTCCCTTCTCTGACTTGGCAGCACCCAACTCAGCTGACATGAACAGAGCTCACTCAGTGGGAGCAGCAGGCAGTCTTTGGGGGCACACATCCCTTCCAGGCAACCCACACTTTTAGGTGCTCTTAGCCCTTCATGATTTTGCTTTCTTCATACTTCTCCATGTCTTCTCAACAAGCACCCAACACTTGGGCTAAGTGGGAACACTCATTCTTTCCAGGTACATTTCCAACTCCATGCTTTTGCTCCTGACTCAAGGGGTAGGTACTGTGAACCGCCCATTGAAGGGAAGTGAAAGTCGCTTGGTTGTGTCCGACTCTTTGCGATCCCATGGACTATACAGTCCATGGAATTCTCTAGGCCAGAATATTGGAGTGGGTAGCCTTTCTCTTCTCCAGGTGATCTTCCAAACCCAGGGATTGAACCCAGGTCTCCCGCATTGCAGGCAGATTCTTTACTGGCTGAACCACAAGGGAATCCCATTAACCAAGGAAAAAATTGGAAAACCAGCACAATGTCTACCTTGAATAAAAACCCTGGCTGCAGAGAAATAGAAATCTGCATGAAGGCATCAGAGAGTCAGCACAACAGTGAAGAATTCCTAGACCAAGATACAAGGAGGAGACAAAAAAGTCCAGCATTCAGAGCTGCATTTCCCATGGGGGTGTTTGTCTGTCATAAAAAGGTAGCTGAGAAGCTGATCAGTACTTTGAAGAGCTTCTAGGTTACTATAGAGACAAAAGTTGAAGTCCAGGACCTGCCAGAGTCTGGGACAGGGTGTGCGTATGTTCTTATAAACCCATAGACCATTGGTTTGGCACTGGACGGCTATATCTTGGAGGTAAGGGTGATCTGGAAGTAAGCCATATCTCACATAAACTGCAGCCCAGTTTTCAGTCTCAATTCACAAAATTGGATTACAATTATCTTGAATTGCTCATGAATTCAGACACTGGGATAGGAAAACGAAATTGCCTCTGGTGGAAGATAACATTATCTTATTCCTCAAAACATTTTAAAAGCAATGTTTTTAAAATGTTTGGCACACGGCTAAGGCAACGAGGCCCAGGAGGAGACAGGAAAACTCAAACCAAGAATTAATGAATGCAGCAGACAGTAGAAACCCCCTCAGAGGATGGCTGCAAAACTCTCAGCTTCAAGCCTGACTGGGGCAAGGGCTACTCGGGAAAACTAGAGGCTCTTGAGTTCTCAAACGAATTTGAAGAAGCCAAGCAAACCTCTGAGGTGGGTTTAAAACATAAGGCAAACATTCACATAAGGCAAACATTCCTCAGCTCAGAGAAGGTTTACAGATCATGGAGGCTTGGTTGGCAGAGAAGAAATGCATGAGCCCTTTCAGTACACTCAATCTGTCCTGGAAGCTGGAGAGTGATCCCAGGACAAGGACACAGCCACTAACCCTACCTACCAGGAACTAACAGAGCAACTATGAAACAAGTCATTCAACCTGGACACAAAACTGCAAGATCCGTGATCATGACTATTCTACTCTCAGTGTCCTCCTCAGAGTCAGTGTGGGCAGTATGCCTGAGGAGGAGGACGTTGCGACACCTGCGCCACCACCTCCTCCCCAAAAGCAGACCAAGCCAGAGCCAAAGGAAGATTTTTCCAGAGAAGAAGCAGGCACTGAAAGACAAAGAAGCCGGGGCTGATGAGGAGAAAGGTTTTGACACAGCCTTGAAGCTCCATGACAGAGCCACGGGCCTGGACTCCACCAACATGATTTACGTGACCAGTCAAGCAGCCATGTTCTTTGCAAAGGGTGACTACAGTGAATGCCAGGAGCTTTGTGAGAAGACCACTGAAGTGGGCCAGAAGGACTATCAACAGATAGCCAGAGCTTATGCTCGAATTGGCAACTCTTATTTCAAAGAAGAAAAGTACAAGGATGCCATCCATTTTCACAAGTCTCCAGCAGAGCACTGAATCCCAGGTGTGCTCCAAACACGCCAACAGAGCACTGAACTGAGCTCCCTCTGCTATCCAGCAGCTTCCCATGAGCTAGTTTAGATATGGTAGGGGTAATATGTCAATACTACTCAGCTCTGTGATAATCTACATGGGTGGAGTGGGGTGGGAGGCAGGCTCAGGGGGGAGGGGATACATGTAAACACATGGGTGATTCACAATGTTGTACAGCAAAAACTAACACAGCATTGTAAAGCAATTACCCTCCAATTAAAAAAGAGCACCAACAGAAAGAGAAAATCCTCAAACAGCAAGAGCCTCCATAAGCTCTGAGTTGGCTTCAGAGGAGAACAAAGGTAATGAATGTTTTCAAGACAGGGACTTTCCCCAGCCCCGGAAGCATTTAGACAGAATCCATCAAACAGAACCCAAACAATGCCAAGTTGTACAGTGATTGTACAGTGTAAAAATTGTACAGTGATCCAGCCTGCTATAGCAATCTCCTGTGGTTTTGGGTGGCACTCAAGAACTGTCAAGACTGTATTCAGCCAGAACCAACCTTCATCAAGGGTTTTCCATGGAAAGTGGTTGCCCTTGAATTGATGAAAGACTACCCACAGGTCACAAATGTCCAGCCAGAAGGCACGAAACCTGGACTCCAATCGTAAAGGAGGTGATAGATGGTTATCAAAGCTCCATGATGGCCCAGGACAAATGACATGACAGCCTGGAGGTGTGACGTGAGGGGCCACGGCCGCCTCCAGGTGCAGCAGACAAGTGACCCTGCAACATCCTGGAGCAGGCGCAGAAGTGCCTCTAGGAGTGTAAATTGATGTAGCCACAATTTATATTGCAAAACACTATGGAGTTTCCTCAAAAACAAACAAACAAAAAAAAAAGTTGCCATATGACCCAGCAATCCCACTCCTGGGCATATACCCTGACAAAACTATAACTAGAAAAGATACATGCATAGGAATTCCCTGGCAGCCCAGTGGTTAGGACTCCATGCTTCCACTGCAGGGGGCACAGGTTTGATCTCTGGTCAGGGAACTACAACCTCACATGCCATACAGCATGCCCCCCCCCCCAAAAAAAAAACAGACACATCCCTATGTTCATAAGCAGAACTGTTCACATAGCCAAGATATGAAAACAACCTAAATGTCCATCAACAGATGAATGGATAGAGAAGATGTGGTGTGTTTGTGTGCGTGTATATATATACAGATATATAATGAAATTTTAATCAGTCATCAAAAAATGCCATTTACAGCAACGTGGATGGACCTACAGATGATCATGCTAAGCAGTCAGTCAGAAAGAGAAAGACAAATACCATATGATATCACTTATATGCTCCTTGGAAGAAAAGTTATGACCAACCTAGACAGCATATTAAAATTCAGAGATATTACTTTGTCAACAAAGGTCCATATAATCAAAGCGATGGTTTTTCCAGTAGTCATGTATGGATGTGAGAGTCAAGCCATAAATAGGCTGAGTGCTGAAGAATTGATGCTTTTGAACTGTGGTGCTAGAGAAGACTCTTGAGAGTCCCTTGGACTATAAGGAGATCCAACCAGTCAATCCTAAAGGAAATGAATATTGAATATTCATTAGAAGGAGTGATGCTGAAGCTGAGGCTCCAATACTTTGGCCACCTGATATGAAGAGCTGACTCATTAGAAAAAACCCTGATGCTGGGAAAGATTGAAGGCAGGAGGAGAAGGGGACGACAGAGGATGAGATGGTTGGATGGCATCACTGACTCAATGGACATGAGTTTGAGCAAGCTCTGGGAGATGGGGAAGGACAGGGAAGTCTGGCATGCTGCAGTCCATGGGTTTTCAAAGAGCTGGACACGACTAAGCAATTGAACAAAAACAATATGTGGAATTTAATATACGATATAAATCAACGTATTTGTGAAACAAAAACGGACTCACAGATACAAAGAACAGACTTTTGGTTGCCAAAATGTAGGTGAGGAAAGGATTGGCGGTTTGGGTTAGCAGAGGCAAACTTATATATAAGATGGATAAACAACAAGGTCCTACTGTATCGCATAGGGAACTATATTCAATATCCTGTGACAAACCACAATGGAAAAGCATATGAAAAGAATACACACACACACACACACACACACACACACACTGAGATGGACCTAAGACCTGGGAACCTTTGCTGCAATGCTACAATGCTTGCACCTGAACAAACATCTCCTAGAGCAACAAGATACAAGGAAACTATAAGGGACTAAAAATACTTACTTTTAGCAAGTTTGCACGTCCTGGTGGGGCAAATTCTCAACAAGACACAAAAAGACCAACTGCCAATTCTGAAGAGCTGGGGGGAAAAGTAGGGGCTCAGGAGCAAAGGCAGGGTACTGTGCATGCCCCCTGCACACACCACCACCTAAAGGGTGGGTAAACCACCTAAGCCACCCTCAGACACACCCCTACCCTCACCTCATATAAGGAACCAGCTTGCCCACTCCCCAGCAAGTGAGAAAGCAAGGGAATCTGTTACTTGTTTTCACTCCTCCCTGCTACTGCAGGGGCCCCAGCAAAGCCTTGCCTGATTTTCTTGTCTGGCTTCTAATCAATTTCTATTGATGAAGGAGACCAAGAACTCTGGTTGGTAACATATGTAAAACTGAGTCACTTTATTTTACATAAGAAGTTAACACAACATTTTAAATCAACTATGCTTGAATCGACCCTGAATATTTATTGGAAGGACTGATGCTGAAGCTGAAGCTCCAATACTTTGGCTACCTGATGAAAAGAACTGACTCCTTGGAAAAGACCTTGATGCTGGGAAAGATTGAAGGCAGGAGGAGAAGGGAACGACAGAGGATGAGATGATTGGATGGCATCACTGACTCAATGGACATGAGTTTGTGCTAGCTCTGGGAGATGGTGAAGGGCAGGGAAGTCTGGTGTGCTACAGTCCATGGGGTTGCAAAGAGCTGGACATGACTGAGTGACTGAACAATCCTTCAATAGCATTAAAGAAGTACATTTAGAAAAAAAGAAGAAGTACATTTAGGCGGCGCTAGTGGTAAAGAACCTGCCTGCCAATGCAGGAGGCACTAAGTGAACATTCGAGAATATTGTCATGGCACAGAAGATTAAGAAACTGATGGCTATGGACCTCACTGAAGTTTAGGGATGTGTACTCAGGATCCTCCATCCTTTCACCCTCATGTGGAAAAAGGAGCCGGGATTGCAGTAACCAACATGAAGCAGAAGGGAGAGAGGGCGGGTGGGGAGTGCCAACTTACCCTTAAATACTTATAACAGATCTGTGTGGAAGACACAGAGGCGTGTACTCAGGTTATTCATGGAACACTGCCTCTGGGCCCTCCCAGCACATGCCTGGCCTCTTCGGCTGCCCTGGAGTTCCATGTCTCTTTCTCCTGACTCCCAGTCACTGTCTCAGCTGTTCCTTCACAGTTGGTTATTTTTTCACTTGTGCCAGTGGGCATGTATAGGGAGGGGAGGATGTTTTTCCCAACCTCAGATACTGAGGTAGGAAATAGATGTGCCCCTGGGCTGGACAGCTGGTATTTGTCAAGTGGAGTAAAATTGAAGCTTTGTTCTCACCCAGACACTCCAAGGATAAAGCTAGTGGTAGAAGCTGAACTTTGTTGAAGTAAAGAGATAAGATGACCACTCCTGAGGTCAAGGAAAACTTCCCTGTCTGCACATGCACAGGGAGGCTCCTTGGGTGTCAAAAATGGATTACCACCCTGTAATAAGTGTACCCCCATAATAATAATATCCCTCCTGCCTTCTGCGGCAGAATCCATCTTAGCAAAATGTTGTGAATGCATGTTGGGGAGAGTTCTAGAACAGGCCAGGGGTGGGAAAAGAAAAAAATTGGCCAAAGCTAAACAAAAACCCTGAAGAACTGTCCTATATAAGGGATTTAAATCTCCTCTTTACCGCACACTTTCTCATTAGGAAGGACACCCATACGCTTTCTCTCTAGGTGTGTATTTCTGCCTAGCTTCTGTCTTAAATAAACAAACTTTCTCTCTGTGCTCTTCCGCTTCTTGCGCTCTGTCTCTAATAATAAACTTTGTACCTATTACAGTTTTGGCCTCCTTGAAATATTTTTGCTTCCAGTGGGGGTAAGAGCCAGGGCAACTTTGTTTCCAGCTTCTAGCCTCTGGTGTCTAATGACTAGGAGTCTGATTTTCATCCAGGCTACTCAGGTCCAATTCCTGGGCAGGGAACTAAAATCGCTCTTCAGGACTGCTCACTGCTGTTTCTCTGAAATAAGAACCAACTGTCTTCACATCATTAATTCTATGTTCTCTTCCAACAGAATAAGACAGTCAGGAATGGTTATTTAAAAGAGAGAGAGAGAAGAAAAAATAAATGCCCCCAGAGAGATCAGATATTGGAATCAGACTGAAAAATAACCATGCTTACTATGTTCAAGACTGAGAAAAAATTTAAAACTACCAAAGGCACAGCAGGTTAGAAAAAACTCTAAGTAGAAAAGTACAATAATTAATGGTTTTCACAGTCAATTAGACAAAACTGAAGAGAGAATTAGTGAGTTTGTAGATAGGTCAGAAGAAAATATTCTGAATTAAACATGAAGAGACTAAAGAATAAAACGTGTGAAAGAGAATAGGAGGTATGGAGGCTACACTAAGTAACTCAAATATGCCTTCAATTAGAGTCAAAGAGTGGAAATAGATCATGAGGTTGAAGCAATATTTTAAAAAATGACAGGATTTTTTAAAAATAATGAAGCTTTATAAATTCTAAGCAAGATAAATAAAATTAATTATACTCCTAGCTACATTATGGTAAAATATCAGAAAACCAAAGACAATTTTTAATCTTAACAGAATTTGAGGGGAAAAGTCAACTTGCCTTCAAAGGAGCAAGAATTAGGTTGAAAGCTGACTTCTCAACAGAAACAGCTGGAAACAGACCATCAGTGACCTTCAATGAGCTAATAGGAAATGGCTGCAGTGTCAAGTTCAAGACATAGCAAAAATGTATGTCAGAAAAGGAGACAAGAAAAGAAGATATTGAGGCAGTCTAAGCACAGGTTAGAAAAGAATTTCCAGACACAGAGTATTTCAGAAGGGAGTGAGTTTATTAAGAGCAAGGAGCAGAGATAATGAAGGTGCTCCGAGCACAGCACACCACCCTCCTGACAGACCTGGGAAAGTCGACCATTTTTGTGGTCTAGAGCCAATTTTTATAGTCTCAAGGCAAAGAAATTTCCTACTGGGAAATTGGCATTAGGTAATTGGTTAGGGTGCTATAGGGTGAGCACTGGGGTGGGCATTTTTGCTTAATTATGGGTCAGGAGACTTGCCGGTGATGATTGGAGGGGCTTTTGGCAACGGTTACAAAGGGGCTCAGTCAGCTTTGGAAGTGACTTCAGTTCTGAGCTCCACTTCTGTGGCCTTGGTGCAGAACTCAACAGAAGATACTTGTAAATATATAAAAACTGAATTTGTCACTAGCAGGCATAAGAGGTACTTTCAGGGGGAGGTCAGATTGCAATAGGGACTAAAGATTAGATAGGTAGGTAGATGTACAGGAAGATTTGTTTACAAATTCACGCACATGTGCGTCTGAGTATTTTTATGCTGCTTTAATGAAAATTTTCTACCTGCATAGAAGAAAATAATATAATAATCCCATTACTCATAATTATCAACATGGGATCCTCCAAAAGATTATCTACAGATCTCTCTTCAGAAAGCCAAAGAAGACAGTGGGCTGTTATTCTCAAAGAAAAAGGCAAACTGCCAATGAAAAACCCTGTGTCCACAAAAATGGTACTTAAAGAGGGAGGGAGAGGAAGTCCTCTGGTAGCCTAGTGGTTAGGACCCCAGGCTTTCACTAGAATGGTCTGGGTTCAATCCCTGGTTAGGGAATTGAAATCTTGTAAGCTGCATTGTACAACAAAAATAAGAAAGGAAAAAAAGGGAGGGAGAGGCAAGAAATCAAGATATTCCCAGATAAACAAAAGCAGAGGGAGTTTGTGACTACTAGACCTGTCCTGATCAAGAAATGCTCGAGAGAGTCCTGCAAGGTGAAATGAAAGGAAACTAGACAGTAACTGAAAGCCATACAAATAAAGATCATAATATAAGTAAATATATGGTGGTGCTGGTTTAGTCACTAAGTTGTGTCTGACTTTTGCGACCCCATGGACTATACCCTACTGGGCTCCTCTGTCTATGGGATTTCCCAGGCAAGATACTGGAGTGGGTTGCCATTGCCTTCTCCAGAGAATCTTCCTGACCCAGAGATCAAACCCAGGTCTCCTGCATTGCAGGTGGATTCTTTACTATCTGAGCCACCTGGAAAGCCCATAAGTAAATATATAAACAATTATAAAACCTAGTATTATTGTAACAGTGGTTTGCAGCTATACTTTTTTTTCTACATGATTTAAGAGACTAATGCATTTAAGAGAATTATTAGCTTTTTGCTTAGGGGCTGAGCACTGAAGGATTGATTCTTTTGAACTCTGGTGCTGGGGAAGACTTTTGGGAGTCCCTTGGATGGCAAGGAGATCAAACCAGTCAATCCTAAAGGCAGTCAATCCTGAATATTCATTGGAAAGACTGATGCTGAGGCTCCAATACTTTGGCCACCTGATGTGAAGAGCTGACTCATTAGAGAAGACCCTGATGCTGGGAAAGATTGAAGGCAGGAAGAGAAGGGGATGACAGAGGATGAGATGGTTGGAGGGCATCACTGACTCAATGGACATGAGTTTGAGCAAACTCCAGGAGATAGTGAAGGACAGGGACACCTAGCATGCTGCAGTCCATGGGGTCACAGAGAGTCAGTCACAACTGAGTAACTGAACAGCACAACAACACTATGTATACAGATTCATTTTGTGACAAAAACTAAAAGAGTTAGGACAGAACTGTAAAATAACAGAGATTCTGCATGTTATTGAGGTTGAGTTCAGTTCAGTCGCTGAGTCGTGTCTGACTCTTTCTGACCCCATGGACTGCAGCTTGCCAGGCCTCCCTGTCTATCATCAACTACCAGAGTTTATCCAAATTCATGTTTATTGAATCACTAATGCCATTCAACCATCTCATCTTCTGTCGTCCCCTTCTCCTCCCACCTTCAATCTTTCCCAGCATCAGGGTCTTTACAAATGAGTCAGCTCTTCAAATCAGGTGGCCAAAGTATTGGAGTTTCAGCTTCAACATCAGTCCTTCCAATGAACACTCAGGACTGAGGTCCTTTAGGATGGATGGTTGGATCTCCTTGCAGTCCAAGGGACTCCCAAGAGTCTTTTCCAACACCACAGTTCAAAAGCATCAATTCTTCAGCACTCAGCTTTCTTTATAGTCCAACTCACATCCATACATGACTACTGGAAAAACCACAGCCTTGACTAGACGGACCTTTATTGACCTTTAAGTAATGTCTCTGCTTTTTAGTAGGCAGTCTAGGTTGGTCATAACTTTCCTTCCAAGAAGTAAGCGTTCTTTAATTTCAGGGCTGCAATCACCATCTGCAGTGATTTTGGAGCCCCCCAAAATAAAGTCTGCCACTGTTTTCCCATCTATTTACCATGAAGTGATGGGACCGGATGCCATGATCTTTGTTTTCTGAATGTTGAGCTTTAAGCCAACTTTTTCAGTCTCCTCTTTCACTTTCATCAAGAGGCTCTTTAGTTCTTCACTTTCTGCCATACGGGTGGGTCATTTGCATATCTGAAATTATTGATATTTATCCTAGCTATTTTGATTCCAGATTATTGAGGTTAAATTTATTTAACCTCAATAAATTTAATTTAGAATGTTATAACTTTATAAATTTAAGTTAGAGTGTTATAACTTTAAGATGTTAAATATAATCCCCACGGTAGTTACAAAGAAAATAGCTAAACAATATACACAAAAGAAAATGAGAAAGGAATTTAAACATTTCACTACAAAAAAAGTTGACTGAAAAACAAAAGACAGGAATGCAGGAAATGAGGGACAAAAAAAACTTACAGAAAATAATACAATGACAGAAGTAAGTCCCTCCTTATCAGTAATTACTTCAAATGTAAGTAGATTAAGTTCTCCAGTGAAAAGACAAGATGGAAAAAGGGAAAAAATACATGGCCCAACTATATACTGTCTATAAGAGACTCACTCAAGAATCGAACACACAAACAGGTTGAAAGTGAAAGGATGGAAAAAGACATTCCCTGTGAATAGTAAACAAAAGAGAGCAAGACTGGCTATACTAATATCAGGCAAAATAGACTATAAATCAAGCATTTACAAGAGACAAAGAACAACATTATATATTAATAAAATGTTCAATACAGAAAAATATATAAAATTATAAAATTTATGCACCTAATGACAGGTCAAATACATGAAGCAAAACTGTCAGGACTAAAGGGCAAAATAGACAGGTCTACAATAACAGTTGGAGACCTCAATACGTCTAAGTAATAGACAGACAGACAGAGGATAAGTAAAGAAATCAAGGGTTTAAACAACACAGTAAACCAACCCAGTGTTCAACCTGGTGTAGCGGAACGCTCCATCGAACAACATACACATTCTTTTTAAGTGCATGTGAGATATTTTCCAGGATAGATCATATGCTAGGCCAAAAATTAAGTCTCAGTAGGCTGTAAAAATGGAGAAGGCAATGGCACCCCACTCCAGTACTCTTGCCTGGAAAATCCCATGGATGGAAGAGCCTAGTAGGCTGCAGTCCATGGGGTCGCAGAGTCAGACACGACTGAGCGACTTCACTTTCACTTTTCACTTTCATGCAC
This sequence comes from Aepyceros melampus, assembly GCA_006408695.1. Classification (NCBI taxonomy): domain Eukaryota; kingdom Metazoa; phylum Chordata; class Mammalia; order Artiodactyla; family Bovidae; genus Aepyceros; species Aepyceros melampus. The sequence continues at coordinate 208,946 of SJXQ01001409.1, read as the reverse complement.
TGGAGAAGGAAATGGCAACCCACTCCAGAGTTCTTGCCTGGAGAATCCCAGGGACGAGGGAGCCTGGTAGGCTGCCATCTATGGGGTTGCACAGAGTCAGACACGACTGAAGTGACTTAGCAGCAGGAGCAGCAGGCTCTAAAAGATATCATACAATGTATCTTCTCTGACCAAAAATGGGATGAAGTTAGAAATCAAAAATATAAAGAAAACTGGAAAATTCACAAAATTGTAGAAGTTAAACAAGACAGTTTTAAGCAAGCAACGGATCAAAGAAGAAATCAGAAGGTTTTCCATTCCATTCTAATTTTTCAGAAAATACTTAGAGTCAAATGAATATGAAAACACAACAACCCACATTTATCATGATAGATTTCTAATTTAAAAAATAGATATGCAACAAGCAACAAAGGTTTACTCTATAGCACAGGGAACTACAGTCAAGATTTTGTAATAATCTATAATGGAAAACAATTTGAAAAATAATATACGTGTGTATATATAACTGATCACTATGCTGTGTACCTGAAACATTGTAAGTCAACTATACTTCAATAAAATATACATATTAAGAAAAAAACAGTAACCAACACTTATGGGACTCAACAAAAATGGGTACAAAGGGGGGAATTTATAGCTATAATTGCTTACGTTAGAAAACAAAGAGGGAGACTTCTTTGGTGGTCCAGTAGTTAAGACTCCAAGCTTCCAGGGTAAGGGGCGAGTGTTTGATCTCTGGTCAGGGAATTATAATCCCACATGCAGAATGGCCAAAAAACAGACAAACAAAAACAAACCAAACAAAACAGGAATGATCTCAAATCAATAACCTAACTTTACAATGTAAGAAACTAGAAAAAAAAAACAAAACAGAAGAAAGGAATAGAAGGAAAAGAAAAGAAAAATAAAGGTGAAGCGGAAATAGCTGAAATACAGATTAGAAAAGACAGAAAAATCAGTGAGACCAAAAAAATGGATTCCTCAAAATAATCAACAAAATTGACAAAACTTTAGCTAGCAAACTAAGAAAAAAAAAGACTCAGATTACTGAAATTGGAAATGAAAGTGGTGACATTATTAACTCCACAGAAATAAGAAGGGTTATAAAGGTACTATGGACAATTGTACGCCAATAAATTGGATAACCAGGCCTATAAATAGTAAGGGGATTGAATAAGGAATCAAAAGTATATTAACAAAGAAAAGCCCTGGACCTGATGCACTCACTGGTGAATGTTCCCAAATGTGTAAAGAACTAATACCAATCTTTCTCAAATAAAAAAAAAAAAAATTGAACAGGATGGATACTTCCTAACTCATTCTGAGGCCAGCATTACCCTAATAAAAAAGACACTATAAGAAAACCACAAACCCAGAAGTGGAATTGCTTATGAACATTGATGGAAAATTAACAAAATAGAATTCAGCAGCATATTGAAATAATTATACACCAAGACACCATAGGGTTTATTCATGGAAGTCAAGGATGATTCAACATATGAAAAATCGATCATTAAGACACATCAACAGATAAAGGGAGAAAAACCACACAATCATTTTCATTGATGCAAAAATAAAAAGCATTTGACAAAGTTCATAATAAAATGCTTTCATAATAAAAACACTCAACAAAATGGGAATAGAAAGGCAAGGATGACCACTTTCAGTACTTCTATTCGACATAGTACTAGAAGTTCTAGGCAGAGCAGTTTAGCAAGAAAAAGAAACAAAAGGATTTCCCTGGCAGTCCACTTGTTAAGACTCTGAGCTTCCACCGCAGGGGGTACAGTTTCAACCCTTGCCCAGAGAACTAAGATCCTCCATCCCAGGCAGCACAGCCAAGACATTTTTTTTTAAATGCAAGAAAAATAAAGTAAAAAATAAAAGGCATCCAAGTTGGAAAGAAAGCAGTACCATTATCTCTATTTCTAGATAACCTTATAAGTTTAAAATCATAAAGATTCCACAAAAATCTGGTAGAACTAATAAATGAATTCAGCAAAGTAGCGGGATACTAAGTCAATGCACAAAATCAGTTGCATTTTTATATGCAATGAGTGATCTGAAAAGAAAATCATAAAAGCAGTTCCATTTACAGTGGCATCAAAAAGAATAAAATACTTAGAAACTGATTTACCCAAGAAGGTGAAAGATCTGTACAGTAAAACATACAAAACATTGCTGAAAGAAATTACAGGGATATAAATAAAAACACATTCCCTATTTATGGATTGGAAGACTTCATATTGTTAAAATGTCAATACTATCCAAAGTGATCTATAGATTCAATGCAATCCCTATCAAAAATTTCAATGACTTTTTTAGCCGAGATAGAAAATCTCATCCTAAAACTCATATGGAATCTCAAGGGACCCCAAATAACCAAAACAATCTTTAAAAAGAAGAACAAAGTTGGAATACTCACACTCTGATTTCAAAACCTACTATAAAGCTACAGTAATCAAAACAGGGCAGTATTGGCATAGAGACAGACATTTAGACTACTCGAATAGAATAGAAAACCCAGAAATAAACCCTTGCATGGTAAAATGATTTTAAAAGGGTGCCAAGATTACTCAATGGGGGAAAGGATAGTTTTCAACAAATGGTGCTGAGAAAATTAGATATCCATATACAAACGAATGAAGTTAGATGCTTATCTAACATCATATAAAAATAGTTAAAATAGATCAAAGACATAAATGTAAGACCTAATGCAATAAGTTCTTAAAGACAACATAGAAGTTTCACAGCACTGGATTTGACAATGATTTTTTTAGATGGTACAATGATACAAGTTTAAAAAAAGAAAAAAATAGGCAAGTTGAAATTCATGAAAATTTAAGATGTCAGAAGACACTATCCACAGAGTAAAAATGCAAAAGCCACAAAATGGGAGAAAATATCTGCAAATCATTTTTCTGATAGGGGATTAATATCCAGAATATATAGAAAACTCCCCAAACTCAACAAAGACCAGATTCAGAAATAGGCAAGGGAACTGAATAGAAATTTCTCCAAAGAACATATACAATTGGCTAACAAGCATATGAAAGATACTCAACCTTACTAATCATTAGTGAAACACAAATCAAAACTATAATAAGAGAACTCACTCACACCCATTAGGGTGGCTGTTGTTAAAAAACAAACAAAACCCCTAATACAGCAAGCATTGGCAAGGATGTGGAGAATTTTTTTTTTTTTTTTACTGAAGTAGATTTACAAAGCTGTGTTAGTTTCTGATGTACAGCAAAGCAATCCAGTTATATATACATACATATTCATTTCCATTATGGCTTACTGCAGGATACTGAATCTAGTTCCCTGTGCTATCCAGCAGGGAATAGTCCAGTGCAGCAGCATGGTGCTATCTATTTTATATATAGTAGTTTGTATCTGCTAATCCCAAACTCCTAATTTGTCCCTACCCACCCTTTCCCTGCTTTGGTAGCTGTAAGTTTGCTTTCTATGTTTATGAACCTGTTTCTGTTTTGTAAATAAGTTCATTTGTATCATATTTTAGATTCTACTATAAATAATATCATATGCCATTTGTCTTTCTCTGACTTGCTCACTTACTGTGATACCTCTAGGTCCATCCATGTTGTTGCAAATGGCATTACTTCTTTTTCATGAGTGAGTAGTATTCTATCACATGTATACACCACATCTTCTTTACCTGTTCATCTGTTGATGGACATTTAGGTTGCCTCCATGTCTTGGCTATTGTAAATAGTGCTGCTGTGAACTCTGGGGTGCATGCATCTTTTCAAATTAAATTTTCTTTCTGGATGTATGCCCAGGAGTGGGGCGGATGGATGATGTGGCAATGCTTCTTTTAGTTTTTGGGTTTTTTTGTTTTGTTTTGTTTTTAGCAAACTCCATACTGTTTTCCGTACTGGCTGTGCTGATTTACAGTTTCTGCTGACAATGTAGGAGAGTTCCCTTTTAGGATGTGAAGAAGTTGCAGTCCTTGTGCACTGCGGGTGGGAATGTAAAGTGGTACAGCCACTGTGGAAAATGGTATGGTGGCTCCTCAAAACCCTGTTCTCTTGCCCCTGGAGAGTAGAACAGGCAGAAAATCAGACACGGGATTGAATCATAAGGGTGGCAGAACTGCAAAGGAGGCTGTATGATCAAACATAATTGATCTCCTATTGTAAAGGCAGGGTCCCTGATAGAAAAATAATGGGATTCAGATTACTGCTATGGGAAAATTTGAATGGATACACTCAAGAAACTTGAACCTCCAGTTTTCCCTGAACAGGCTAGGCTATAAAAACCCCTCATCTCAAACCTTAGTAAGCAGAACAGCCTCCTGCTGCCTGGAGACTAGGCGAAGAACTTCCCCGAGGTAGAATCTTCCCTTACAGAATGATAATGTGTCCTCTCCTCTTTGCTGCCCCACACTGCCACCAGACCAATACCTAGAGTTAGTCCTCATCATGGCCCAAGATCAAATGTATAGTCCTGCTCCGGATGAAACCATTTATTTACCAAAAGAGTTGCAGGAGCTATTATGTACTGGAAGAATTTGGGAGAGGAATATAAGAAAAGACATGAGAATTTACTTACCTGGGAGCACTCTCCCATGATATAATAACTGTCAACAACATCTGGAGCTCCAACATCCTGCTAGAATGACTCCCTGAAGCCTGGACATGACATTTGCTACAGTAAATTAGGTGGAGATCATATGACTACTTTCTGAAAGCATCAAAGAAGGACATTCCCATAAACTGACATGAGGGACTTAAAGGCTATACTTTGGGAGTAAGGACGATTCCTTAGGAATAAGGACAAAATAGGAAAAGACACACCCTAACAAAACCTAAAGCCAAGCCACGACATACATGGTTAATTCATTAGTAATTTAACTGCCGACCAGAACAAAACTCAACATATTTAGAGTGAGATAATACAAGTCAAATCTCTACAGTGCATGTTCAAAGTCCACCATATAAAGAAATATTTACTAAATGTATGAAGCAGCAAGAAAATGTATCCTAAAATTAAGAGAAAAACCAGTCAACACAAGCAGACTCATAAATGGCTGAGATATGAGAATTAGAAGACAGAATTTAAACAAAAATCTCTGGGATGAACCAAGTCCCATAGCAACTACATTCCACTAGTCATGTACAGATGTGAGAGCTGGACCATAAAAAAGGCTGAGCACTGAAGAACTGATGCTTTCAAACTGTGGTACTGGCAAAGACACTTGAGCATCCCTTGGACAGCAAAGAGATCACACCAGTCAAGCCTAAAGGAAATCAACTCTGAATATCCATTAAAAGGACTGACACTGAAGCTCCACTACTTTGGCCACCTGATGAGAAGAGCCAACTCATTGGAAAAGACCCTGATGCTGGGAAAGATTGAGGACAAGAGGAGAAGTGGGTGACAAGAGGATAAAATGGTTGGATGACATCATCGACTCAATGGACATGAGTTTGAGCAAGCTCCAGGAAATAGTGAGGGACAAGGAAGCCTGGCATGCTGCAGTCCATAGCGTGGTGAGAGGGTAACAGACAGGAAGGCCAGGGGTCTCCAAACGGAGGAAACAGGCTACAAGTGTCAGACATGTTTTATCTCTCCCTTAAGTGGCAGGAGGAACAAACAGTGGATGCTTCATGAAGAGGCAACAGCTTGTGTGGCTGTTCCCCAACCTCTCTGGCTGTTCAGCACATGTGATCTCAGGGATAGATTGGAGAAACCTGTTTTTCTTTATCTCTTTGTCTCCTGTCCTCCATCTCACCCTGTATTTCACCCTTAGTTTTTGCTGTCTGAGCTTCTCTTACTTTGACTGCCTGGGTTTCTATTGAAACCAAAGTAGTTTGAGGTCTTACTAAGACAGGAGTTTTTTGGCCCTCTACTCTGGCAATTTGAATTTCAGTTTGGATTTTTACCGAGATCAAGGCAACTCTTCCTGAGGGGTTCCTTGACTTTCAGTTTGGTCAGTTTGGAGCCCCAGATATGGGGGCAAAGTAGGAGGACAGAAGGGAGCTGAAGGTTTCATGCCCAAATTTTTACCCTGAGGAAATAAATCTGGCATGTCTTGCAGAGAGAAAAAGGGCAACACATATGCTGCTGCTGCTAAGTTGCTTCAGTCATGTCCAGCTCTGTGCGACCCCATAGACGGCAGCCCGCCAGGCTCCCCCGTCCCTGGGATTCTCCAGGCAAGAACACTGGGGTGGGTTGCCATTTCCTTCTCCAATGCATGAAAGTGAAAAGTAAAAGTGAAGTCGCTCAGTTGTGTCTCTTAGCGACCCCATGGACTGCAGCCTACCAGGCTCCTCCGCCCATGGGATTTTCCCGGCAAGAGTACTGGAGTGGGGTGCCATTGCCTTCTCTGACACATATGCTACTTCTACCCATTTCCCTTGTTTCCTACAGAACCGTTCAAATTGTAAAACAGTATTAAAATTAAGAGACCCTCCAACTGGTCACTGTTCTCCATCATCCAATGGGTACCATGGCCACGGTATCACATAGGAAGACCAGGCGTGTCTTCTTTAAGCCCTAGGGATCAAACCTATCCCAGTTTTTCAGGATACAGTTCAAAGGAGCGAGGCTGGAATTGTTAGCTCCCATCTGTAAGAGAGGAAAAAAAGCGATCGGTGCCATCTTTCTATCGGGGCCTCCCTCCCTGCTCTAGATGGGAGTGTAGACAGACTTCACACTGAAGCTTTCCTTCCCTGGTCAGACTTAGTCTGTCCCTTACCAACGCAGGTAACTTACTCATCCCTCCCGGCTCTACCACTGAGGTGGAGTGGAGATGCCCTGGGGGACCTGATGGCATTCCAGACTAACGTCCAGCTCCTCACCATGAAAACCTTGCGTGTCTCTGATACCACCCGGGGTGCCATCAGAGGAACCTTCCAGAATGCCTCCCAAGCTAAGACTGGTGAGGGAAACATTCATCTCCTGAGTGTCTGCACGACCCTGAATATATTTCTGACCACAATAAGATGGGTACAAACATAAAACCAATGTGTTCCTTCTGAGCGTCACTACACCAGTAGTCCTACAGATTCCACAGAAAGAATATCTAAGGAGTTGGGACAAAAGCCACTCAAGAGCCTCCTCTGATCCACTAAGAGCTAGCCTTACCAAAGGAAGCAGCCCACTGTACTTCCTGAGGAACCTTTAACCTGAGAGATGCTCTTGGAGCTAGAGCTCCATCTAGCTTCTGAACTTTCAACTCCTAGTGAGACTAAATTTGGGACCTAAGTAACAGTGCACGGTAACAACATAGATCACGAGTCCCTTGAAAGTCCATGATCCAACAGAGTAGGTTAGTAGTTTGTTCTAATTCCCAGAAGTTATGAAATGGTCAAAGAGACTGGAAAGTTTGACCGAGAAAGGAGAGTTCAGCCCACACACTTCGTCCATCTCTGGCCATTCCCTGAAGGAGACATTGGGTGCCTCTTGACATTAGAAGGTCGGTATAATCCCGACAGGGTTTCTGCCATAAACTGTATGAGGTCACCTCAGAACCGCAGATTAAGACACAGCCCTTGGTTCACATATGTGTCTCTTTTAATTGATCACACACACAAGCACACCTTAGAGTTAGTAAAATACAGCAGAAAACGTGTTTGCTAGAAGAACAAAGGACTAGAGCTCCAAACGTCCTTAACTTGTCCTGAAGAACCCCGGCGAGCCCCCAAGATGAAAGGTTGTTGCTGAGCTGTGAAAGACGCCGCCTGGATTCTTGATCTCCGGAGGAGAGGAATTCAATACGGGGCCAGTGACGAGGCTTGATTGCTCAGAGCTTTTGTGTAATAAAGGTTTATTAAAGTATCAAAGAGGTAAGGAAAGCTTCTGACATAGACTTCAGAAGGGGGTGGAAAGAGTGCCCTCCTGCTAGTCTTTAGCTGTTTGTTTCATGTCTGTTAAAAAGCTATTAATCAGATAAGAGAGACACCTCAAGGTTGACAGAGTTTCACCAGGCCCCTCTCCCATAATATGCGTTTTAAGATAGGATGGCATGAGGTGTGTCTTTCCTCAGCCATAAAACAATTGATATGAATACTGGTTTGTTGAGCTATTATCAGCCCAAGATTTGAAAAAAGTTAGTCTTAGGTAGAACCATTTTGAAGAAAAGCAAATTCCAAAAGCAAATACATAGCTTCATTAACATAGCTTAAGAAAAACATTTCCAAAAGAAAAACGCACTGGTTAGCTCAAGGTTTGAAAAAAGTTAAGTTCCGGTGGAACCAGGTGTCGTCATGGCAACAAAGAAATTTAAGAGAAAAAAATCTGACACTTGTAGTTTGTTTCCTTCTACCGCTTAATGGAGAAATAAAAAATGTCTGACACTTGCAGCCTATTTCCTCCATTTGGAGACCCCTGGCCAAATTAAAAGATGCTCACTCCTTGGAAGAAAAGTTATGACCAACCTAGATAGCACATTCAAAAGCAGAGACATTACTTTGCCAACAAAGGTCCATCTAGTCAAGGCTATGGTTTTTCCTGTGGTCATGTATGGATGTGAGAGTTGGACTGTGAAGAAGGCCGAGAGCCGAAGAATTGATGCTTTTGAACTGTGGTGTTGGAGAAGACTCTTGAGAGTCCCTTGGACTGCAAGGAGATCCAACCAGTCCATTCTGAAGGAGATCAACCCTGGGATTTCTTTGGAAGGAATGATGCTAAAGCTGAAACTCCAGTACTTTGGCCCCTCATGCGAAGAGTTGACTCATTGGAAAAGACCCTGATGCTGGGAGGGATTCGGGGCAGGAGGAGAGGGGGACGACAGAGGATGACATGGCTGGATGGCGGCCCTGACTCGATGGGCGTTGAGTCTGAGTGAACTCCGGGAGTTGGTGATGGACAGGGAGGCTTGGCGTGCTGTGATTCATGGGGTCGCAGAGAGTCGGACACGACTGAGCGACTGAACTGAACTGGCCTTCCCGCCTGTTACCCTCTCAGTGGCAAAGAGTTGGACATAACTTAGCAACTGAACAACAACAACATAGCAACTACTGCCCTGAGCCTCCTGATCTAAACCAGCCAGCTCCCTGACTTCATATTAGATAGAATATCCCCCCGATAGCATCATAACTAATCACCTACTGCCACCCTTCCAGAATGACTTTTCTGTCTTGAGGCCATAAGAATTGGCTACTAGCCCACAAAAGGGCTCTCCATTGAGCCAACATGCTGTTCTAACAGCATCTCCAGCTCTAATAAATTCGTCTGATCTTGTTCTGCCTTGTGTCTGGAAATTTTTTTCCAACCCACACAGGGACCACAACAAATTATTTTCCATTTTTTAAAAACTCATTTGAAATCATTATGGATTCAAAGATTTCAAAGGTAGTGCAGAGAGGCTGTGTACCCTTCTCTGTTTCCTCCAGCGATTCCATTTAAGTGTAATACAATATCCAAACAACGCCAAAGGTATAGTTCTATCATTTTATCCCATGTAGATTCATGTAACCACCTATGATCAAGATTCAGAACTATCCCACCACTATAAAGAGCTCCTCTGCTGCTCCTTTAGAGTCGCACCTTATCTCTTTTCTCCTACCATCCCTGTCCCCTGGCAGCCACTGATCTTTTTTCCACCTCTATAATTCTGTCATTTCAAGACTGTTATATAAAATCACGTGATGCGACCTTTTGAGATCGGCTTTTTTTTCTTCTATTCAGAACAATACCCTTGAGACTCATCCATGTTGTTGCATGTATCAATAGCTGTCCCTTGTTACTGCTGAATAGTGTAAAAAATGGATTTCTAGGTGGCGCGGTGGTAAAGAAGCCATCTGTCGATGCAGGAGGTGGGAAGGGATGTGGGTTCGATCCCTGGGTCGGGAAGATCCCCTGGAGGAAGAAACGGCAACCCACTCCAGTATTCTTGCCTGGAAAATTCCATGAATACAAGAGCCTAACAGGCTACCGTCCACAGAGCTGCAAAGAATTGGACATGACTGAGCAACTGAGCCTGCAAACCTCACTAAAATGGAGTCTAGAGGCCAGAAGAGGGAGCTCTAGGCCAGTACCACTCCATGTCTATTACAGGACCTGGGTGAATTTGACCCCAAGGGGAAAAGATGTACATTGCATCTTCTACAAGAAATTTACTACCTCAGCAACAGCCAAACAGAAACCCATCATCACCCTGAACCCCCATTTTTCTCCAATGGACTTTCATTCAAAACAAATCCTCTCAACTTCTTTGTTGGACTTGGTTATGCCTTTTGCTCTAGCTTGCTTATCCAGAATTTCAGTTCCTTTGCCATTTCCAAAGAAATGCATTTTCTCCTGGTAAAATAACTTTTATTTTTAAGGTGAACAATAGTAGTTTGTAATACGGTTGTAAAACACTTTGCTTAGCCATCATATGAGGGATACGTGGCTGTTTCCAGCGTGGGACTCTTACAAATAAATCTGCCATGAACACTCATATACAGATTTTTGTGTAGATGTAAGTTTCTATCTTTCTGGGATAAATGCCCAGGGGTACAATTGCTAGGTCATATTAAGGTGTATGTTTAGTTTTTAAAAGAAACTGCCAGACTGTTTCCCAGAATGCTTGGACCACATTATATTTCCACCAGACACATATGCTGGATAGTTTTATTTGTATTTATATGGTCACTGCTTTTCATTTCCCCTCGTTTTAGTTCAGTGGTTCTAGTAAGTATGTCGTGTTCTCTTACCATGGTCTGAATTTGCATTTCCTTAATGGTTAGTGATGTTGAACATGTACTCATTTTTAAAGCTAAACAACTGTATTAAAAACAATTTGGTAAGTGGTCCTCAAAGTGTGGTCCCTGAACCAGCAGCAAAGCATCACTTGGGAACGTGTTCGAAATTCAAATCATCAGGCTCCACCTCTGATCTACTGATCAGAAACTCTGGGGAGGGAATTCCCTGGTGGTCCAGCAGTTATGGGGCTTCCCAGGTGGCGCTAGTGGTAAAGAACCTGCCTGCCAATGCAGGAGATGTAAGAGACATGGGTTCAATCCCTGGGTCAGGAAGATCCCCTGGAGGAGGGCATGGCAACCCACTCCAGTATTCTTGCCCGGAGAAGCCCATGAACAGAGGAGCCTGGTGGGCTATGGTCCATGGGGTCGCAAAGAGTTGGACACGATTGAAGGGGCTCAGCATGCACACCAGAGATTAGGATTCAGTGCTTTCACTACCGAGGGCCCAGGGTTCAGTCCCTTGTTGGGGAACTAAGATCCCTCAAGCTGCACGGCAAGGCCAAAATAAACCAACAAAACTGTGGTTTAACAAGCTCTTCAAGCGGAAAGTTGGTATCATTTACTACAAATAGAAAGTAACTGTAAGAAGGAATGCATTTGCATAACACCTGAAATCATCTTGTGTACCAACAGGTTTACACACCACATTTCAGGCAGGGCCCATTTATTCCTCAGCTCTGGGGGCTCCCTTCACACATGTCAAGAATACCCCTCCTTCTCCTAAAATTGTGCAGTGCACAGCCTGCCCAGCTTTATACGGAGTTCTGTCTTTCAGACACTGACCCTGTACTACCCACACTCTTAATCTGACCAAGAAAATGGAGGCTTTGAGGATGGTAGAGGCTTAGCCAAGGTCACCCAGTAGCGTGGCCAGACTCCTCTTATAGTGCTCTTATCCCTGCTGGAACCCAGGGCAGGGCCTGCACAATTCCTAGCCTGTTCAAAGCCTGCCACTAGTCACTGCTGGATGAAAACTTAGATTCCAAAATACAATATGGTATACTGTTTTATAAAGGTTATGTTTATAAAGACTAAAGGAAAAACTATTCCTTCATACACTGACTACACCGACATCAAAAGTGTGGGTTTCTCCCCTCACCAACCCACTCCCTGGCTGAATGTCCTACAGTTCTGCTCTGACACTGTCTACCTGGGGATAGCTGCAAACCATGCAGGAGAAGAGCTCAGTCCCCAAGATTTCCCCTAACCTCAGACACCAATTACCAAAGAGTTGCCCTCCCAGGAGGTCCAGGTTGGCTACAAATCAGCATTCTTACAACTGCCTCCTCAGGTGAAATAACTTGTCGTAATGGTTCACAGAAGTTAGGCAAACACTTATGCTCACCAATTTGCTATATGATAAAGAACATGATAAATGATACAGTTAAACAGTAAAATGAAGAGCACTGGGCAAGACCTGGGAGGTTCCAAAGACAGGAGCTTCTGTCCCAGTGGAGTTGGGGTGTGCCACCTCCCAGCACACCAACCTGGAAGCTCTGTGGTTCACAGATCATTATGGAGGCTTCATCATGTAGGCATAATAAACGGTTAATTCACTCAGCAGCCCCTCTCCAAGATTCTCTTTTTAAAACAGTATTTATTTGGCTGCACTAGGATCTTAGTTGTAGCAGGTGAACTCTTAGCTGTAGCATGTGGGACCTAGTTCCCTGGCCAGGGATCGAACATGTGCCCCCTGCACTGGTTATCGTGGAGTCTTAACCACTGGACCATCAGAGAAGTCCTGTGTTTTGTGATTTTTTGATTACAATTATCATGTTTGGTTATGTAATTCGAATCTACTAAATATTACTTCCCAGGTAGTGCTCATGGTAAAGAATCCACCTGCCAATGCAGGAGACACAAGAGAAGTGGGTTCGATCCCTGAGTCGGGAAGATCCCCTGGAGTTGGAAATGGCAACCCACTCCAATATTCTTGGCTGGAGAATCCCATGGACAGAGGAGCCTGGTGAGCTACAGTCCATGGGGTCCATACAGAGTTGGGCACGACTGAATGACTGAGCACAAAACTATCAACATGAAGCCTTTACCTGTGATCAGCCAGGGCCAACTGTTGGCAAAGTCAGGAGGCCTTCCAGACAGAGCAGCGCCTGCACCCACCCCAGTTTCACAAGCTGAGCTCGCCTGAACACCCTTGACCTGTGGTCGCCCACACGCCCTCCATATTCACACCCACCATCACCTCTTGTGGGTGAGGCCCTCCCCTTCCCAGTCCTGGGCGCCCACACAACCAAGGCCTGAGAGTCTGTCTGTCTGTCTCTAAAGAGAGGGGAACTCCTCAGGGCACACACCCTGCTCGACCTATCACCCTAGAGCCTGGCATAGAGAAGAAGAGCATTTGGGAAGTGAATGAATGAAGGTGGAACGAATCCCAGAGAAGCAGATTTCCTAAGGCCTTTCTCCAGCAGGTGCAGCCAGTTCCCCCTTTCAGCAGCCTCCTGGGCAGAGAACCTGGTGTGAGGGTTAGGGGGCACAAAACCCAGTGTTTTTGGAAGTCAGGAGCAGCAGACTGGATGGACCCAGGGCTTATGTGAGGCTTGGAGAGGGAGTACAGAGCTGCTGTGGGGGCTGCAGGGAGTGGCCAGTCTCAGTGAGGTCAGTCCCTGGTTCTTGGGGTCCCCCTGGCCCGCAGCTGCGGCTGTGCTGTGCAGCGTGGGGAGGCCCCGGCTGAGGGTGAAGGCGCACAGGGCCTTATCTGGGACTGGCCCCTGATCCAGCCCGAGCCACTGGCCCTGGGCCTGCACCTTCAGCCCCTCAGACCGGCTCAGAGACACTCACCTTCAATGCAGGGCTGCACGAGAATGGCAGGTGAGAGAAAGGCAACGTGAGCCTCAGCGTTATAAGCCAAAACATCACCTCATGGCCAGAGGCTGGACAGGACTCCCATGATGATCTGTGGGGCAAGAGGGGGGGTCTCCAACTAGCCAGGGTTCCAGAGTTCTGGCCAGGACCACCCCCTTACTTGCTCAGGAACGTGGGCTGACCCTCCCATTACTGATACAGAGCTTTCTCTCAGGCAGACAGATGAGATCCACGCTTGCCTGCTTGCCTCCACCTCCTATGAAGCCTTCCTTTCTCCACCTGCGGGGTGTGTGGGGCTGGGATGAGCAGGTGTTCACCTGTGGGCTTCTGACTCCGCTGCCCCAGGTGGGTCTGGAGAGCCTGGTCTGTACAGAATGTTCCAGCACCCTTCTTCACTAGCCACCTGGCCATCTTTTCTTTGTTACTGGGGACTACTATCTCATGCCTTGCAGGCTGTTTAGCAGTGTTCCTGGCCTCTGCCCTCTGTTCTCTGGATGCCAGCATTCTATAGTTGTGACCACTAAAAATATCTCCAGACGTCATCAAATATCCCCTCAGAAGGCAAAATCACCCCTAGTTGAGAAGCCCAGGCCATAGTTCCGCTAGGATAATGTTGGGTCATAATGAGAGTGCATTACTGCTCCTGACTGTAAGGGCAAAACATCTAGTATTAGAATATAGTATCTGTGTACTCCTGCCCAGGGCTAGTATATGAGTATACTGTATCAAAGTTTAATTTGCAAAAAAGTGAAAAACATGACTTTCATACAAGTGGAGGAAAGCATGTCAAATATTTAATTAATGAGGGAACAGTAAGATGGTAAAGCTAATTCAAAGATCTTTAAAAAACATCTTTTAGCCACGCGGCATGTGGGACCTTAGTTCCCAGCCAGGGATCCAACCAACGCCCCCTGCATTTGGCAGCACAGAGTCTTGACTTTGGACATCAGTAAGGTCCCCAAGGAACATTTTGAGAAGTTATTTTTTTAATTGAAGGATAATTGCTTTACAGAATTTTGTTGGTTTCTGCCATACATCAACATGAATCAGCCATAGGTATACATATTTCCCCTCCCTGTGAACCTCCCTCCCATCTCCCTCCCCAGCCCACCCCTCCTGGTTGATACACAGCCCCTGTCTGAGTTTCCTGAATCACACAGCAAATTCCCATTGGCTATCTATTTTACATATGGTAATGTAAGTTTCCATGTTACTCTCTCCATATATCTCACCCTCTCCTTCCTCCCCCACCCTCCTGTCTCTAAGTCTGTTTCCTATGCTGTGTTGAGAAGTACTTCTAGTGCACAGGCAAAGGCATTTCAAAGTGTGTGCTGAGAGACAAAAACCTGATAATTACATATGGGGCAATAAAATTGTAATCTTTGGGGTTATCTTTTCTACTGGACAGAAAATCATGAGTTAACATGTAATTTCTCAGGTACATTTTCCTACATTCAGTTCAGTTCAGTCGCTCAATCGTGTTTGACTCTTAGTGGTTATCAAAGTGTAGTCCCCAAACTGGAAATCTCAGCAGACCAAGGAACCTGTCGGAAATGCAAAATTTCAGGTCTCATTCCAGAGCTAATTAATTAGAGAAACTCTGGGGGTGGAGCCTAGTACTGTTGTAACAAGCCCAGCAGGTGATGCTTAAACACTCTAAAAGTTTCATAACTACTGGTCTAAATAGTCAAATAATCTTTATTTGTGAAACAAATCTGTAAGACAATACTCCAGTATGACATTAAAAGGACATGCCATCTGCCTTTTGCCTTATTTCCAAATTTAAATAAATTGTCTATTTGATGTTTGCTGTTTTGTCTTTCAAATACCCTATCAACTTAGGGCAGTTTTCATGTTACTAATTTTTTTCTTCTTTTTAATAATGATTTCCTAAGTGTGTCAATTCATTTCTTCTTTTGGAACTATTTTTTTCCTCTTAAAAGAAAAAAAATTTGATATGGTATATTGCAACACTTGATTTCATTGTACTGATGTTTATGATTTTTAAAAAGATCTTTTTAAGTGTGATCAATTTTAGCAAGAATTAACTTTCCATCTCTTTCTATTTATGAAGTGGTTTAATTGTCATGGGCTCTATCTGTCCTTTCATAGCTTGAAAGGCTGCAACAAAAAAACAATCAGGGCCTACTGTATAGGTGAGAGGCATAGAATTGAAGAAAGAAATCAAACTTTTCAATTTCTTTTTTGGTCATTAGTTTATTATACTCTAGTGTATTTTTGTTGCTATCTTTTGTTTGTTTTTATCTATTTAAGGGAATACTGGAAACTTAGTTTTCTTGGCTATTCTTTACTTCAAGCTCACCAGTAAGCAGACTAATACAATTTAAAGCAACCTTTTCCGCTCCCATTAGATTAAGAAAAATTAAGATAAACAGCTGATGTTGGTGAAGCTGCAAAAGCATTCTGAGCATGTCAACTCTTACAGGCTTTCTGCTATGCAACTAAAGGGATTCATCAAAATGAAATAAAATTCCCAGGCACTACCAGGCACTTGAAGGAGGTATCTAGGGTACTGGTAATGTTTCCTTATTTGGGTGTTGGTTAGTCCCTGGTGGCTCAGAGGTTAAAGCGTCTGCCTGCAATGTGGGAGATCTGAGTTCGATCCTTGGATCAGGAAGATCCCCTGGGGAAGGAAATGGCAACCCACTCCAGTACTCTTGCCTGGAGAATCCCATGGACGGAGGAGCCTTGTGGGCTACAGTCCACGGGGTCGCAAAGAGTCGGACACGACTGAGTGACTTCACTTTCACTTTACACGAGGCGTACGGTTTGTGAAAATTCATTAAGCTCTGTATTTGTACTATGTACAATTTCCTGTATGTGCATTCTATTCCAGTAAAGTTTTACAAATATATCTTTTGCCACAACCCACACGTGTATAGTAAGGGCACTGCTTACTGATGCAAAACATGGAAACGACCTGAATACCACCGCAGAAAGGAAGGCCTCCTCTGCCTTAAAGGGGACAAATCAAACGGCTCCCATTCCCTCTTCCTGCTGCTTTGGTTCTGTTTTCAGTTAATCTGGGGGTTGGCGCTGGCCCTTTCCGGGGAAAGGTTGTGAGAACTGACAAAGGGACTCCGTGTTTCGCTCCCGTGACGCTGGGCGATTCGCTCCCGCCTTGATCCCAGGAAGCCCCGCCCCAGCGTCACGTGACGGCTGCGTCAGCTGACCCGGCGCGACAGGAAGGTGAAAGTCCTGCGCGCGGGTTTCCTGGAGCAATGGTGAGGGATGAGGATTGATACGAGGCTGTGGTTGCTGAGGGCGGGCATGGTAGGAGCCCCCAAATTCTCCCGCCGCTGTGCGGGAAGGAGATGGGAAGTCTTCCCGGGCCGCGGAGCAGACACTTGGGTGCGGTCGTTAAAGCCGAGGGTCTGGTAAAGAAAAGCCTCCCTCCATCCTCCTCCAGCAGGGCGGGACGGCAGGCTTGGAGTGTCTTGACTGGAAGGAAGGGCCCGAACTCGCGGGGAGGCAGGAGTTGGGGCTTGTTTCTCCAGGCCTTTCTCTGACCCTGAGTAGGACGTCCCGAAGGTGGACCTCCCAGCCTTCCTGTAGAACTTGGAGGAAAACTTGCTCACAATTTCGCTCAGTCTTCTGCACTGTTAGGAAATCCCTTTGCTCTTCCCAGAGGCAGAAAGTATATACGGGGTGGAAACTTCTCAACTTATCCATTCATTCATTCCTTTAACAGATTGTGAGTGCCTACTGTATACCGGTACTGTGCCAGGCACTAGGACTTGGGCTGCAGGAGGGAAGGGCAGAGTTGGAGGCTTGCCAATTAAAATGGGCAGTCATAGTTAAGACCTGAGCCGGGAAGGACTAAACTCACCTTGGGCATAGTACCACAAGGCTTTCCAAGGATGACATCACCTGAGGGCCTGGGAGCCAGGAAGAAAGCTTGCTGGGGCAGAAAGAAAGCAGCTAGTGTACCAGGAATTGGGAGGCATGGAAGGGGGCTGGTGGGAGGCTGTATCTTCAGATAGGGGACAGCATTCAAAGACTTCAGGTGAGTGAGAGCTCCGAAGCGTAGGAATGAGTGCATTTCATCACCTGGAAGAGTAGAAACTAGAGGCTAGTGAACGATGAGGCTCATAGATAAGCAAAGACCACAGCTTGCTGGGTCTTGAGAAGAGTTTGAACTTTTAAGAAAGGACTGCAGGGAAATGAGGAAGAGCCTTTCAGCTGATTTGTTGAGAAAGGGAGAGGGGAACAGCCTGGGGCAGCAGACACTCCCTCACCCAGGAGGTGGTAGTGACTTGAGAGAGAGTGGAGATAGAAATGGAGGAGATCAGTGGGGCTCAGAGACTAAATGCATGAGGGAGAAGGAGAGGGAGGGAGCTGGGTTTGGTTCCCAGGTACTGGTGCTCAGTGGTGGTGGGACAGGTAGGGGCAGGTTTCAGAGGGAAGAGAACCAGTCACTGTGATACATGCTTAGTGAGGCCTCTAAGCGCCTAGGTGCACCAGGTAGGAGACAGTCTGGATTTAAGGGTCTGGAGCTCAGAAGAGAATCTACAATACGATGGCAGTTATAAATTTGGGAGTCATCAGCAGGATGCTCTGTCTCAGCCACAGTGTGAGTTCGGAAGAAAGGGCCTAGGACAGAACCTAGAGAAATGCTGGTATTTTAAGAAGTTACACAAGGAACACATTCTTATGGTAAAAATGTAAATAATACAGAGATGGTAGAAGTCAGAGAAAGTCCAGAGATGATAAAATAGTCCAGTGGGTAGAAGTCAGGGGCCCATAAACTTAGGAAAATATTATATCTCAATTTTCACTAACTTCAAACTGAAATTTAATATTTCCTCCAGTTTTGAATGTTGGCAACAGACCTCAGTATTATTAGCAGCACCTCTGACTTTGTCACTAATAGAAATCAGATATTTTCATGTCACAGCTGTTGGCATTTACATATTTATGCTTATTTCCAAATTACTTTCATCACTTGAATTGAAACATATGGCACATCACCAATTGGTTTTGAATATTTTGATAACTTTTTTTTTCCCTGCCACACCATGTGGCTTGAGGAAAATCTGTTCCCTGATCAGGGATTGAACCAAGGGCCACAGCAGTGAAAGCCCAGGGTCCTAACCACGAGGCCACGAGGGAACTACCTATCTTGATAACTTTTCATTAGTGTCTTTTACTGTGTAGTTTTTCCCATGTACTTTATTCATTTGAAAACATTTGTTTTGAGAGAGGCCTGTGGCCTTCACCAGATGCCTGATGAGTCCATGCCACAAAACAGTTAAAAATCTCTGAAGTAGGGAAAGAAGCCCCAGACTTTCCTTAACACCCTACCACCTCACCAGCGGTCCCAGTGCCATGCCTCAGAGTGATGACGCAGGCAGTCTGCTGAGATCACTGCTGTGGGGCTGGGGGTGGGGAGGGGTGAGCCAGCAAATGAGACAGAGGCCAGGCCAGAGGGGGAAATCCAGAAGAGTATGTTGCTTCAAGAAGGATGGGTTTGTGTCCCCTGTTGTGGATGAGCTAAGGAAGAGGAAAAGTAGGTTTAGTGACAAAAGTCATTTGTGACCGTGGCTAGAGGACTTCACTGGGGTCACATGTGATCAGGGGCGTGGTAGGCCAGAGAGGAGGTCTGGAGGTGGAAGGGTCATGGAGCAGGTCTGAAGTGAACACTAAACAGTGGGGCAAAGTAGAAGACATGGAGTTAATGGGGCTGCCTTGAGGGCCTGACAGAATCAGGAGATCGTGGATTCATTGTGTCTCCAGTTTGCGGGTTTTGTTCCCAGTATCTGAAAGCAGCGCAGGTAGAGGCGTGGAGAGATGAACATGTACATTGTGTGCATTAGAGCTTTGCTGTAGAAACAGGGCAAAGGACAGTTGATCAGGCGGGTGGAGGATATTATCAATATGTGGTTGACTGGGTGGGTTTGCATTCTAACAGAAGATAGACCTTGGATAAATAATAAAATGTGATATGTGGTGTGATAAACGCTGTGGAGATCAAAAAAGGAAGGAGCTAGAACATGATGGTGAAGAACTGTAAACTGCTTCTTTAAGCTAAAATCAACATAAATCATGCATGTGTAAATGTATGGTTCAATAAGTTTTGACATGTATGCACATGAAAACATTACCACGATCAAGATAATGAATACATCTGCTGACCTTTCCAAACTACCTTGTGTGAGGGGCTATTTAAGAAAGCAAATAGTCACAGAAAGCCCATCAGAAGAGGTGTCATTTGGGCAGAGACTTGAGTGAAATGAGAGAGCAAGCCACGTTTAATTTGCAATAGAAGCAACAGGGAGGCCAGTATAGCTGGAGCTGGAGGGGGAAAGGAAGAGCAGGTGAGAGGGGCATGTGTTCCATGCGGCACCCCCAGCGCTTACAGTGGGTTCCCCACAGAGCAGTTGAATGCCTGGGACATGCGTCAGAACAAACTTTGGTGGCAGGAAGAGTCAGGGAGAGTGTTCTCTAAACAGCTTGGTAGTAGGGGAGAACAAGTGGCCAGAGTTCGTCCATCTTGGCAGGGAGCAGGAACCCTGAGGAGCTAGCACAGGAGACACCTGGGTGTATGTCAGCCCGCCCTCCAGCCTGACCACCTGCCTCACTCTCTTGCAGAGGTTCCGATTCTGTGGTGACCTGGACTGTCCTGACTGGGTCCTGGCAGAGATCAGCACGCTGGCCAAGATTGTTGAGTGCATGGGATCGTAGGGGTGGGGGCAGGGAGGAATTGCACTTGGGGGCTCTTAGGTGGATAGAGGGTGGTGAGGTCACTCTTGAGTTGGGGTCTCAGCCCTCTTGGGCCATTCTCACACGCTGTGTGACTGATCATGTGGCCAGCCCTCTCTGAGCCAGCCCCTCAGCGTGCCTGTATGAGGTGAGTCAGTCTGACTGATAAAAGGCCTCCCCTTCTAGTCCTCCGTGAAGCTGAGGCTACTGTGCGGCCACGTGCTGAAGGACCTTCTGGGAGAGGGGATTGACGTGAGTACGGGACCCTGCCCACCACGGTCCCATGACCCGGTGACCCCACTGCCCTGAGAGTGCACCAGACCGAGGTGGGTGGGTGATCAGCTCCCACCCTCCCTGGATACCTCGTGTCCTTACCACAGGGTCCAGGCCACGGGGCTGGTGAGCAGGGGACCAGCCCTGCCCTGAGAGCCTCCTTTCTTCACAGTATGAGAAGATCCTGAAACTCACCATGGACGCCAGGTTTGGTGAGCACCCCACTGGCTCCACAGACCTTTGGGTGACCCTGGGTACTCGGCCTGGGGCCTGGCACAGAGGCCCCTCCTCCCGGCCCGCTCTGACCCACTGGCCCCAGCAGAGGAGATAAGGGAGGAAAGCCACGGCCACCCCAGGGCCTCCACCAGCTCCCGGTGGGGCAGTGGCAGTGCTCGTGGCTTTAGGAGGCCTGGGGCTCTGAGCTGAAGATAGTGGGGCCACAAGGAGGTGTTTGGGGCCGCAGTGACACCCTCACTCCACCCACGGCTCCCTCCAGAGTCAGGCGATGTGAAGGCCACGGTGGCGGTGCTGAGTTTCATCCTCTCCAGTGCGGCCAAGCATAACGTGGATGGCGAGTCCTTGTCCAGTGAACTGCAGCAGCTGGGGCTGCCCAAAGGTACGGGGATGAGGGCAGGCAGGAGGGTGACCTGTAGGCCGAGGGGTGCTGGGCAGAGGTCAGGCTGTGTGACCCTGGGACACACCTTGCCTTCTCTGGGCCAGGAGCCTGGAACCTGCGCTCTGAGCCACCTAAGCCTGAGCTCCTACCTGCTAGCTCAGGGGACCTCCTTTCTTCCCCAGAGCACGCGGCCAGCCTCTGCCGCTGCTACGAGGAGAAGCAGAGCTCCCTGCAGGCGCGCCTGCGGGCCTGCAGCTTGCGAGGTGAGTACACGGTGGTCCCGGGTCGGGGCTGGGCTTCATTCTGGAAGGTGCCTGTGGTTTGGGAGGTGTTTGTTCAGAAAAGATACTTAACCATGTCACATCAAGCAGTCACAGGGCTGGGATTCCTGGCTCCAGTCCAGGTTTCTCTCCTCTGAGACCTGCCCTCGGTAATCTGACTTCTTGGGTCAGACGGATGAGAGCTTCTCAAAGGCCACAGAGCCCTGGAGCGTTCAGGGCTGAGCTGGGGTGAGGGCTTGGGCCACCTGGCTCCCCGGCCTGTGACCTCAAGCCCCTCTCGGTCTCGCAGTGAACAGGCTGGTAGGCGTGGGCTGGCGGGTGGACTACACCCTGAGCTCTAGCCTGCTGCGCACCGTGGAAGAGCCTTTGGTACACCTGCGGCTGGAGGTGGCCGCTGCCCCAGATGCCCCGGTCCAGCCTGTTGCCATGTCCCTCTCAGCAGACAAGTTCCAGGTCCTCCTGGCAGGTGAGGCTCGGCTCTATCGGGAGGGTAAGGGGTGCCCTGAGGTCCTGCCTAACTGCTGCCTGCCTCTCCCCACTCAGACTTAAAGCAGGCGCAGACCCTGATGAGCTCCGTGGGCTGAGAAGAGCACAGGGCCCCGTGTGGAGCTGCCCTCGAACTTATTAGGGGGCGGCCCCAGCTCCAGGACCCTGAGGGTCTGGTCTCCTGGATCTCTGGCTTCCTAGGTTACCACCTGAGAATCCAGCCTGGGATCCTGAGAACACTTCCAGCATTGCCTTCCCTCCCCTGTGAAAGGCACTTATCAATGGTTTTCCTGAGAAGGAAGAATGAACAGAAGTGTGAAAAGTGTAAAGAAGTGTGTGCGTGATTTCTTTAGGATTCAGATCAGAGTTTTTGTGACAGAGACCAAGCGATACACTGACCTGTGGTGCGTTTTCTTTTCTCAGCTGCTGACAGGCTGGTCAGGGGTGAGGCAGAATGAGGACCAAAACGAGACAGCTTGTCTGTAGACAGGAGAATCAGGGCTCCAGCTCCCAGTCCTGGGATGCTCTTGGCTCTGCCCTCTCTGTGCTGGCCTTGTCTTGAAGCTGGCAGCAAGTAGGTGGCCCCAACACCAGATGCCCCAAGTAGAGAAAGGAGAGAGCGCTTGCCTCTGTGTCATCTTCTCTAGGAAGAGAGGAGGCCCGTGCCTGAACCACTCATTGGCAAGGGGAATGGGATAATGGGCTGGATGATTGTGGTCCCACCCCTAAATTCCTATGTCCAAGCCCCAACCCCAGTGAGAGGGTTTTAGGACGTGGGGCCTTCAGGAAGTAATTAGGTTCAAATGAAGTCATGAGACCTGCATGATGGGATTAATGTTCTTATAAAAAAAAGGAAGACAGACTCTCGCTATAAACACTGAGGAAAGGCCATATAAGAACAGCAAGAAGACAGACAGCTGCCCAACAAAGCAGGAGAGAGCCCTCACCAAGAGCGTGGACTCGAACGTGGACTTCGCAGTCTCTGGAACTGTGAGAAATATGTGTCTGTTATTTAACCCACCCAGTCCATGGTATTTTGTTATAGCAGCCTGAACAGACTAAGACAAAGGGCTTCCAGGACTGTCTTAGGCCATCCAGGGCCGCTTGTAGAAAAGACTGATCCCAGGTCTAGGGCAGGGAGAGTATAGGGGGAGCCTAGAACATCTCAGGGTCCAAAAGTGAAAGTGAAGCCACTCAGTCGTGTCCGAATCTTTGCCTATCAGGCTCCTCCGTCCATGGGATTTTCCAGGCAAGAGTACTGGAGTGGGTTGCCATTTCCTTCTCCAGGGGATCTTCCTGACCCAGGGATCAAATCCAGTTTCTCCCACATTGCAGGCAGACGCTTTTACCATCTGAGCCACCAGGAAAGTCTCAGGGTCCAAGGAAACTATCAAAAATGAGTCCTGTCAACAGGAGCCAGCTTGACCCACTGGCTAAAGATGGGACAATTTAAAGAGATAAGGCCTGACTCCCCTCCTGGCTTCTGCTTCTGGAGAAATGGAACAGATGGGCTTTTCTCTGTTCCTCCCACTAAGTGCCACTAAAAACCTTGGACATTTTTTATAAAACATAAGACTACAAAAGGTGATGAGATGGCAGACTGGCTAGGATCCTCAAGGCCTGAAGAACAATACAGCAAAAAGTTCCTTAGATTTTCTTCTTGTTTCATGTATCCCAAGCTGAGTGATGGAGAAGCTGACCGCCTAGAAACATCAACACACAAAGGAAGCCCTGACAAAAGCCTGCTTTCTCTAAGCAGTGGACGAGGAAAAGGCCAGTCCAGCAGCACAGATAAGTTAGAGACAATAAGGGCTGTCCTCCAGCCACACCCTGTAGAACCACAGTCTCCCTTCCACCCCTGCCTACAAAGGCTGAGTGGGAACTTAGACCCTACCCAAGCTGGCAGGAGGTGGCATAGCCCTTTCCCCACTAGCACCATGTCAGAGAAGCCCTGCTAAAAGAGAAGATTTAAATACGATCCAGTCTCATAATACCCAAAATGTTTAGAATTCAATTTTTAAAAACCACTGTAGCAAGAACCAACAAAATTTCAACTCAGATGAAAAAAGACAAATGCCAACACTAGAATGTCTCAGATTTACAAGTCTATGCTAAGGATTTTAAAGCAGCCGTCCTAAAAGTGACTCAAGTCTCAGCAGAGAAATAGAAGATATAAAGAACAAGATAAATATTTTAGAACCGAAAACTACAATAGCCCAAGTAAAAATCTCAATGGGTGAACTTAACAACAGAAGAAAGAATCAGTGGATTTGAAGATAATAGAAATTACCCAGTCTAAACAACAGAGGGAAGATAACTTAGAAAACAAGAACAAAAAAATAAAATAGAGCCTCAAGGACCTGTAGGACTATTAACAAAAGATCTAGTACTTGTGGTGTCAGAGTCCCAGAAGGTAAGAAGAAGAAGGGTAGAACAGAGAAGTATTCAAAGAAATAATGACTAAAATTTTCCAGAATATGGCAATGGACACAAATGTATAGAGCCAAGAAGCTGAATGAACTCCACACAGGTTGAATCTAAAGAAATTTATGTCAAGATACATCATAATCAAACTTCTGGGAACTAAAGAAAAGAAAAAATATCCTGAAAGCAGCAAGACAGAGATGACACCTTACATATAGGCGGAAAACAATTCAAATGACTGAATAGCTCATCAGAAGCCACAGAGGCCAGAGACAACAAACACAACACGTTTCAGGCCCTGAAAGACAAGAAATGTCAACCCAGAATTCTATATTCAGAGAAAGTCACCTCAAGAGTAAAGGACAAAGGACTTCCCTGGGGGTCCAGTGCAGGGGGCCCGAATTCCATCCTTAGTCAAGGAAACAGACCCCACGTGCCACAACTAAGAGTTCACAGGATACAACTAAAGATCCCACATGGGGACTTCCCTGGGGGTCCAGCAGTTGAGGGTCCACCTGCCAGTGCAGGGGACATGGGTTCGATTCCAGGTCCGGGAAGTTCCCACATGTTGTAGGAAAATTGGGCCTGTGTGTCACAGTTACTGAGTCTGCAAGTTGCAACTACTGAAGCCCCATCTAGAGCCTGTACTCCACAAGAGAAGCCACTGCAATGAGAAGACTGCACACCATAAAAAGAAGCCCACACAGCATCGAGACCCAGCACAGCCAAAGACAGATAAATAATAAAAATTAAAGATCCCATGTGCTACAGCTAAAGATCCCACACGGGACAACTAAAGATCCTGCATGCTGCAAGTAAAACCTACAGCCAAAGAAATAAAAAAAAATATATATATATAAGAGTAAAGGGTGAGTAACAGAATGATATGACTGGTAAGGGATTAATATCCAAAATATATAAATGTCCATAGAACTCAATGTCAAAAAAGGAAACAACCTGATTGAAAAATGAGCAGAAAACTTGAATAATCATTTTTCCAAAGAAGACATAGGAATGGCCAACCGGCAATGAAAAGATGCTCAGCATCGCTAATTATTAAAGAAATGCAAATCACAACCGCAATGAGATATCACCTCCCACCTGTCGGAATGGCTATTACCAAAAAGACTACAAATAACAAATGTTGGCAAGGATGTGGAGAAAAGGGAACCCTTGTTCACTGTTGGGAATATAAATTGGAGCAGCCACTGTGGAAGCTATATTGAGTTTCCTCAAAAAAAAAAAATACCAATAGAACTATCATATAATCCAGCCATCTGACTTCTGGGTATTTATCTGCAGGAAATAAAGACACTAATTCAAAAAGATACACATACCCCAATGTTCATAATATTATACATGTCACTCATCCATAAGAAATAATGAAATTTGCTTTTTACAAAAATATAGATGGACCTAGGAGAGTATTATGCTTAGTAAAATAAATCAGAGAAAGACAAAATAGTGTATGATATCACTTACATGTAGATCCAAGAAATGAATGAATAGAAGAAAACAAACAGATCCATAGACATAGAGAATAAACTAATAGTTACCAGTGGGAAGACAGAAGAGGGGAGGAATAGACAGGAGTAGGGGATTAAGAGGTACAAACCTCTTTATTTTATGTGTAAAATAAATAAGCTTCAGGGACACATATACAGCACAGAGTATACTGTCAATGTCTTATAGTAACTTTAAATGGAGTATAACTATAAAATGCTGAATCCCTATGTTGCACACCTGAAACTAATATAATATAAATTAACTATATTTCAATTTTTTAAAATGACAAAATTGCAAGACATTTTTAAAGAGTAAAGGGGGAGAGCAAGACATCTGCAGATGAAGAATAACTAATAAAATTGTCACCAGCAGTTCTAATATAAAAATAAAAGAAGGCTAAAAGGAAACCATAATTAAAAAGACAAGAGAAAATATTTGCAAATGATGTGACCAACAGGGATTAATCTCCAAAATACATAAACAACTCATGCAGCTCAATATCAAATAAACAACTGAATTAAAAAGTGGGCAAAAGATTTAAACAGACATTTTCCCAAAGACATACAGATGGCCAAAAAGCACATGAAAAGCTATGCTCAACATTGCTAATTATTAGAGAAATGCAAATCAAAACTACAATGAGGTATCATCTCACATCAGTCAGAATGGCCACCATCAAAAAAGTCTACTAACAATAAATGCTGGAGAGGGTGTGGAGAAAAAGGAACCCTCATGCACTGTTGGTGGGAAAGTAAATTGGTACAAACACTATGGAGAACAGTATGGTGTTTCCTTTTAAAATTAAAAACAGAGCTACAATGTGACCCAGTAATCCCATTTCTGGGTGTATATCTGGAAGAAAGCACGATTTGAAAAGATACATGCACTCCAGTGCACGTGGAAGCACGACTTACGGTAGCCAAGATAGTGAGCAGCCTAAACGTCCACTGACGGATGAGCGGATGAAGACGATGTGGTGCACACACTCAGGGGAGTATTACCCGGCCGTAAAAACGAAGTAATGCCATTTGCAGCAGCATGGACAGACCTCGATATTATTACACTAAATGCAGAAAGTTAGACAAAAAAGACAAGCGGCGTATGATAGTACTTAGATGTGGAATCTAAAAATGTGATACAAATGAACTTATTTACAAAACAGAAACAGACTCACAAACATAGAGAATACACTTTTGGTTACCAAAGGGGAAAGGCTAGGGGACAGGGATAGATTAGAGGTTGGGATTACCACATAAACACTACTATATAAAACAGTCAACAAGGACCTGCTGTATAGCACAGGGAACTCCATTCAATACTCTGTAATAACCTATATTGGAACAGAATCTGAAAAAGAATGGAGATATATATATATATGAACCTGAATCACTTTGCTGTATACCCGAAACTAACACAACGGTGTAAATCAACTATACTCCAGTATAAAATAAAAAAATTTAAGTCTAAAGGAGGATCTCTAAACAGAAAGAACATGATAGAAGAAATCTTGAAACATTCGGAATGAAGAATAATGGAAAGAATAAAAGCATGGATGCAGCAGACTTTCCTTCTCTTGAGTATTCTGAAATACGTTCAACATATTTGAAGCAAAATATAATACTGTTAGATGTGGTTTTCAATGTATGTACAGGAAATATTGAAGGTTGTTATAAACTAGTGAGGGAAAAAGGAGATAAGGTTTCTACACTTTACTCAAACTGATAAAATGTCAATATCAGTGAACTGTGACAAGTATATACACACGTATAATATATGTAGAGAGTAATACCTACAGCAACCACTTCAAAGGCTATATACAATGTAATGCACTCAATAGAGTTCATTCAAACTGGAATTTTAAAAGATGTTCAAGTAGCCCATATGAGGACAAGAAAAAGAAGACAAAAGCAAAAAACAGGGAACAAAACGCAAATTAAGTGGCAGTCACAAAAAAAATTCCAAGTCTCATCAAATGTGTACTATAAGCTTGGTTACCCAGGTAGCATTCCCTCTTCTGTGTCATCACAGAATCTCCTTTCATTGCTATAGTAGCACAGCATTGTAGTTTTGTATTTACTCACTTGCCTTTTACCAATCTTTCTTAAGAATAGGAATTGTATTTACCTGTGTGTATAGCCTGTCTAGTCAAGGCTATGTTTTTCCAGTGGTCATATATGGATGTGAGAGTTGGACTGTGAAGAAAGCTGAGCCCCGAAGAATTGATGCTTTTGAACTGTGGTGTTGGAGAAGACTCTTAGAGTCCCTTGGACTGCAAGGACATCCAACTGGTCCATTCTAAAGGAGATCAGTCCTGGGTGTTCATTGATGCTAAAGCTGAAACTCCAATACTTTGGCCAGCTCATGCAAAGAGTTGACTCATTGGAAAAGACTCTGATGCTGGGAGGGATTGGGGGCAGGAGAAGGGGACAACAGAGGATGAGATGGCTGGATGGCATCACCAACTCGATGGACATGAGTTTGAGTGAACTCCTGGAGTTGGTGATGGACAGGGAGGCCTGGTGTGCTGCGATTCATGGAGTCGCAGAGTCAGACACGACTGAGTGACTGAACTGAACTGAAAGACTAAAACAGTACTCTTTCAATAAGTGGGGGAAAAGATAAAGATTTGGCAGGGAACAGATTTAGCTATTGAATGTAAAAAAAAAAATCTATGAGTCCATAAAAGATAAACCCCCTCCCCGCAAAAAATCAACCCTAATTTGTCACCATTGGACTTTATTGCATCAAATTCTTAGTCTAAAAATTGATAATTGAAGAGAAGTGTTTCAGAATTCATCCTGTCTTTTCAGTATTTCATAATACCCAAATAACCCTAATCAATGAAATAAAAGCTCTTCTTTACAGAAGAATTCAAGTTAATGTAGAGGGAATGACAGCATTAGAAAATCACCATTTTGTAACTCCCAATTAAGTACTTGATTGAGGCAAGGATCACCAATGATAAGAAAGCCATTAGGTGAAAGGTTGATGTGATGTGAAACTGGGTATTTGCATGGTGCTAAAGAATAACCTCATGTAAACAACTCAATGTCCCTCAGCTGGTAAGTGGATAAACATGCTGCTATGCCTACACAGTGGAACACTACTCAGCAATAAGAAAGATTGATAAGCATCACAACATAGATGGATCTCAAATGCATTATGCTATGAGGACAAAAGAAGACACAGAAGGCTACATACTAAAGATTCCGTGTACAGGCACACCTCAGAGATACTGCAGATTCAGTTCCAGAACACTGCAGTACAGTGAGTATGGCATAAAGCAAGTCACATGAACTTTTTGGTTTCCCAGTGCATAGAAAAGTTTGTTTACACTGTACTGTAGTTTATTAAGTGTGCAATACATTGTGTTTAAGGGCTTCCCTGGTGGCTCAGATGGTGAAGAATATGCCTGCAATGCAGATCTGGGTTCAATCCCTGGGTCCGGAAGATCCCCTGGAGAAGGGAATGGCTGCCCACTCCAGTATTCTTGCCTGGAGGAGCCCAAAGAATCCCATGGACAGAGGAGCCTGGTGGGCTACAGTCCCTGGGGTTGCAAAGAGTTGGACATGACGAGCAACTACACTACTACTACATTGTGTTTAAAAAGCAATGTACAAGCAGAACTAAGTAAACAGAAATCCTCCCATAGATTACTCAGTGGTCCCACGGTATGAAACATACCTTTACAACACAGAAGTCTGGCTGTCACAGCCTTACCAGTGATCAATTTCATCCCCACTAAAGTGAGACAACCAGAGGCTGGATGTCTCCTAATGTCATGCAATTTGGAGTATAGAACAGCATCTAGGAGATACTGGGGCTTCCCTGATAACTCACTTGATAAAGAATCTGCCTGCAAGGCAGGAGACCCCAGTTCGATTCCTGGGTCGTGAAGATCCCCTGGAGGGGGATAGGCTACCTACCCCAATATTCCTGGGCTTTCCTTGTGGCTTAGCTGGTAAAGAATCCACCTGCAATGCGGGAGACCTGGGTTCGATCCCTGGGTTGGGAAGATCCTGTGGAGAAGGAAAAGGCTACCTACTCTAGTATTCTGGCCTGGAGGATTCCATGGACAGTCCATGGGATCACAAAGAGTTGGACACGACTGAGTGACTTTTACTTCCACTTCCCAGCCTTTAGATCTAATTTCTGGTGTGCAGGGAGAACTAGAGACAGAAGAACAAGTTAACAACACCCAAGGAAACATCAAACATATCCAGAATGTTGATGGGGCATCTCAAAGGACTCTTCAGAAAGGTATCATGAAGACCAAAAAAAGGCAAGTGAGGTGGGTAGGGGTGGGAAGGGTGGTTCCATCTAGACTGAAAGTGATTGAAGAGACATATAATCCTCGTTTGGTCTCTGCTTTGAATCAACTAGCTATAAAAGACATTTTGGGGACAACTAGGGAAATGTGAATGTGGGATGTATAAGATAATAAATATTAAGATGTTACGTTGGGGACTTTTCAGGTGGTCCAGAGGCTAAGACTCTGTGCTCCCAATGCAGCGGGGGCCTGGGTTCCATCTCTGATGAGGGAACTGCTGCTGCTAAGTCACTTTAGTCTTGTCTGACTCTGTGCGACCCCATAGACGGAAGCCCACCAGGATCCCCCGTCTCTGGGATTCTCCAGGCAAGAACACTGGAGTGGGTTGCCATTTTAGATCAGGGAATTAGATCCCACATGCTGCAACTAAAGAGCCACATGCTACAACTAAGACTCCCCACAGCCAAATAAATAAATACATATTTTTTAAAAGTTATTGTTAACTTTACTAGGTTTGGTAAAAAGTATTATCTAATGAGTTTCCCAGGTGGCGCTAGTGGTAAAGAACCCAGTCTGCTAATGTAGGAGATGTAAGAGAGGCAGGTTCAGTCCCTGGGTTGGGAAGATCCCCTGAAGAAGGGTAGGGCAACCTACTCCAGTATTCTTGTCTGGAGAATCCCATGGACAGACGAGCCTGGCAGGCTACAGTCCATAGGGTCACACAGAGTCAGACACAACTGAAGTGACTTAGCATGCATGCATGCATTGTTTAATTTACTTTAAAGTACTTTTGGCAGAAATGAAAGTGAAGTCGCTCAGTTGTGCCCGACTCTTTGCGACCCCATTGACAGCAGCCTGCACCAAGCTTCTCCGTCCATGGGATTTTCCAGGCAAGAGTACTGGAGTGGGTTGCCATTTCCTTCTCCAGGGAATCTTCCCCACCCAGGAATCAAACCCAGGTCTCCCGCATTGTAGACAGACGCTTTACTGTCTGAGCCACCAGGGAAGTCCACTTTTGGCAAAATACACGAATAAACAGATGAAGGGAGAGGAGTAGTAGTAGTATGAAGGGGGAGAATTGACTGTGGGTCAGGCACCAAGCCTGCTGCACTTAGGATGAAATGCCAGCTCCTTACAGAGGCCTCCAGAGGTCGGAAGGCACCGGCCCTTGCTCGTGTGTCCGTCCTCGCCTCTCAGCACTCCCCCTAGCCACCTCCCTAGCAGTTCCTTCCACCTGCCCTATAGATTGGTCCCCTCTCTTCTCCAGATGGCTCCTTCTGAGGTTTCAGCCTAAATGTCACCGCAGAGAGACCTTTCCCCACATCGGAAGTAGGTTCCGCTTCTCCGCCCCTGGCCTTTGGTGGCCGGGCTGCACTCTACCACCCGCGGTGACGGTGTTTGTGTGTTCTGTCTGACTAGCGCTGAAACCTAAGGCCACCACCGGGTCCCCAGAGCCCGCACTGATCGCGCACCTGTTCGCGCCCTGAGCCCAGCTGCAAGTGTCTCTATTTCGGGAAGTTGCTGATGTTTACCGCTGGATTGCCCACCCGGTCCTGGACTTAGCCGCGTGGCTTCTCACAGTCAGAGTTGGCTGCAACCCAGGACCTCAGACCTGACCCCGGAACCCGCTGGAGCGGGGCAGCGGAAACCAGGTTCTTCCGCCACCTCCCAGCCAGGTGACTGACCGAAGCCTTTCCCACACCCCAGCCACCTACTCTGGGCCTCCACCCCGTACAGGCTTTACCGCCTACAAGAGGAACTACACTTCCCAGCAGCGCACACAGCTCCCAACATGCTCTTAGGCGCCGCTCCGCCTCCGGCATTAACCCTTTAGTGGCTGCAGGCTTACGGGAGCGGCGCTGGGCGAAGGTAGCCTGCGGCGGGTCGGGGGCCGGGGTGTATGTGTGTGTGTGTGTGCAGCAGAACTGAGAAGAGGACTGGAATAGGGGCCTTGGGGAGGAAGGGAGCCAGGGTTAACCGAGGACAGGCAGCGGGAGCTGGAGGAGGTGGGTGGGTAGGAGGTGAGCCATTGAGCGTCCGCCGCTCGCGAAATTAGGAACCTGAAGTTCACCTTCCCCGCAAAACGAACCCTTTCGGGTGCCAGGCCCGGGGCGGCGCCCAGGTTGCGGGTAGGGAAGACAAAGGAGTCCGCCCTGGCCAAATGCTTTCCTCTGCCCAACACTTACTTTGGCCTCCGATCTCCCGACCCTGGATTGAGGAAAGTGGCAAACTCTTCCTGCCTCAGCCAGATGGGAACCCGCGAGGGTGAGGAAGGGAGACACCCCTCTCGGCCCGAGACGCTGACCCGGGAGTTTCGTGTGTCCCCCTGGACCATGGCCTGGAGCTTGGGGAGCCCTTTCTAGCGCCCCGTCCTCCTCCCTCAGTGTCGTGTGTACCTGACTCCAGCTCTAAGGTACCTGAAGACTCCCTTCCCTCTTTTACTTGTCCCAGGCCTCGGTCCTGACCAGTGGGTGGTGGGCAGGCTCTTCCACCTTGTCTGCCGGCAGAGCCTGTGAGCCACCGTTATCCCAGCTCTTATCTTCCAGGCTCATTCCCTCAGTCACTGTGGCAACCGAGGTGGGCCTGATTCTTGGGGAGATGAGCATGCACAGTTCCCATTCTGGGGTGGGAGTGGAGAGAGGCGGACCGGAGCTAATAATTTCAGGTTCTGGGAGTGCCATGAAGGGGGTCATGGGGTGGAGGATGCTGCCTCGGAGAGGCCCCTCTCTTAAGTGTTTCTAGACCGAGGGGGGCGGAAAAGGCTGGGAGGCGTGGAGGAGGGAGGGAGAGCTGTGTGCTTGGAGCAAGGGGGGTGGGGCACGTGAGAAGAAATGAGATGACAGCCTGGGCCCAGGAAGGATATGGACTTTATTCTAAAATCAGAAAGTGTTCCTGGAAGCCTATGGAAGGTGTTAATGAACAAGGTAGTCATGTTTTCCTAGTCAGAGCTCCCCAGTGTCCTGGGCTTTCTCAGCATTTTCAGGGATGGGGCAGGGGAGGGACAGAGTGGGGGCTGTGGCCAAGCCAGCTGATTCCCGCCAATTCCCATTGACCATGCCCCCCTCTGACGCTCTGGGTTCTCCTATAAAAACTGGGGTGATATTGCCACCTCACTGGATTCACGCCTGGCCCAACCTGCTGTCATCCTCCCCACAGGGCCTGGCCACCCCTCCCACAGAATGCCCGAGGGCCCTGAACTGCATCTGGCCAGCCACTTTGTGAACAAGGCATGCAGAGAGCTGGTCTTTGGCGGGTGTGTGGAGAAGTCACCTGTCAGCCGCAACCCTGAGGTGCCCTTTGAGAGCAGCGCCTACAGCATCTCGGCTTTGGCCCGCGGCAAGGAGCTGCGCCTGACCCTGAGCCCCCTGCCTGGGGCCCAGCCCCCGCGGGAGCCACTGGCCCTTGTCTTTCGCTTTGGCATGACTGGCTCCTTCCAGCTGGTGCCCAGCGATGCGCTGCCACCCCACGCCCACCTGCGCTTTTACACAGCTCCACCTGGCCCCCAACTTGCCCTCTGCTTTGTGGACATCCGCCGATTCGGCCGCTGGGACCTCGGGGGCGAGTGGCAGCCAGGCCGCGGGCCGTGTGTCTTACTGGAGTACGAGCAGTTCAGGTAGGGCCAGCACCAGGTGTGAGCAATACAGTCCTGGGCTTCAGATGCGGCTCATTAGTGCCTTGTTGGCCAATGAGAAGCGAGTTCCGGCCCCTCTGGGCTTCAGTCCTTTCATCTGTAGACCAAGACAGTGTCCTTTCCTAGGGACAACTCCCTGAGCTAATGGACGTGGAAACCCAAAAGCTGTAGGAAGAGGTGGGGGCAAGAGGTGGAGGACATGGCCGATTGTGTCAGAGCTGGGGCTCTCATCAGCATCCCACACTGCTTGGTACCCTCAGAAGACTAAGAAGAAAAGTAGAGAGGCTTTAACAGCCCAAGAAGGGAGGCTGAGCAGGAAGAAACTGCTTCATGGGGGTGTGGAGAGGACCACTAATGACGGCTTCTGAAGCAGTTTGTGGTCTCCCATATTGTGCCTGCCCACCGGTCTGTCTTCTGCCTGAGGCGGGCTAAGATCCCCACCTGGGGTGGGGTGCAGGTCACATAAGATGGCCCAGTTTCAGCCACTCCTTTCCTCTAGAGATAAAACATGCATGTGTCTCAGCTTGGTGCCAGTCCAGTTCTAAGTGTTGAGGGCTCAGCAGTGATCAAGAGGGATGTGGTCCCTGCTCCCACAGAGCTAGTTCAGGTAGGGCAAGGGGAAGGGAAAGTGAAAGTGAAGTGAAAGTCACTCAGTCATGTCTGACTCTGTGACCTCATCGACTGGGGCCCCACCAGGCTCCTCTGTCCACGGAATTCTCCAAGCAAGAATACTGGAGTGGGTAGCTGTTTCCTTCTCCAGGGGATCTTCCCAACCCAGGAATCAAACCGAGGTCTCCTCCATTGCAGGCGAATTCTTTACCAGCTGAGCTACCAGGGAAGTGCAAAGCTCTAAAGTAAAAGCATTCTGACAAGACTCACAAACAGGAAGGCATGGAGTGGGACTTGGCAAATCCTTTCTTGGGGGAAGGCATGCCCTCGGCTGCCTATTGGGGTGGGTCAAGGTGTCTCTGGCCCACAGAAGGCAGCAGATTCCTGGCCTTCCCAGGCGTGAACCCAAGTGCACTCCCAGGGAAGTG
Organism: Aepyceros melampus; assembly: GCA_006408695.1. Lineage (NCBI taxonomy): Eukaryota > Metazoa > Chordata > Mammalia > Artiodactyla > Bovidae > Aepyceros > Aepyceros melampus. The sequence continues at coordinate 174,161 of SJXQ01001409.1, read as the reverse complement.
TCTATGTTGTAGATTTCTCCCG